>JASAOP010002237.1:0-10640 GCA_030849055.1 Crithidia thermophila | reverse complement strand
AGCTGACCACCTCGACTGTCGTGTTGGAGCCCACCACAACTGACCTCGACCCCACTGTCACCCGCTGGCACAGCACGTACGTCCCAGCGCTCGGCTTCAGTGAAGCAGACGTTGCACCGCTGACGGGGTACTGCACGGCCGCCGAGCTGCACGTCGCAGAGGCAGCGCTGGCAGCACAACTCGCCCCGCTGCAGCTCACGAGGTAGAGCGAAGCGTAACTCAGCACCGGCCACCCCGTCACGCTTCCGCTGAGGCTGCTCTGTGCGTACTTGCTCACCGATGTGAAGATGCTCGACGATAGCGCGCCGCCGTCCACGTAGCCGTATGTCGCGTTGACCAGCTGGCTCTGCGGCGCAACGCACACACGCAGGCTCTTCGTGGTGCCCGATAGCGGCGCAGGAGCCATGAACATGTCCGCCACGCCGGTAGACGACTTAATGCTGCCCCGCGCGTAGATGGCGGCGCCGTAGAGGTCGCTGGTGCAGTCTGCGCTGCCGTCCACCACCACGTACGTGTCCACCAGCGCCACGGAGGTGTAGCTGACGGGGAAGCGGAGAACGGCGAGCTGGCCGGCCGTCAGCGCCACGGTGCTTATGCCAGCCGTGCTTGCAAGTGGCGCGCGCACCACAGCAACGATGCCAGCGTCCGCGTACGTGTCCCTGGTCCTCACGCACGCGCGGTACCGCGTGTCCGCCATGTTGTCATTTAGCGCCAGCGTTGTCACAACAGCGTCCTCACTGCCGCTGCTGCTTCGCGTAAGTAGCGATGGAACCACAGCGAAATCGGGAATAGTCGCGGATGATGAGCAAGAGTAGTCAGCGGACGTCAAGAACATCTGGCTGCCCACTAGCGCACTGGCGCCACTCCCCACCACGCGAAGCTGCTGCGTCTCTGCCCCCAGCTCGACCACCGCAGGGAGCACACGCGGGTTCGTGCTCAGCACGCTCGCAGCCGTCTGCACCACGGCAGCCGTCGCAGCGCTGTTCTTCACACCCGCGTACAAGGCGCACACGAGCAGTGATGCAGGTGTGTTGTAGGTCAGAGTTACCGTGGCCGAGCCGCTGCTGTCCGCAGTGCCCTGCGCCACCGCGTTCATGGAGGTGCTGCAGCTGCTGCTGTCCGTCATCGTCACCGCTTGAGAAGGCGGCAGCCCAGTCAGTGCGAGCGCCGTCGTCATCCTCGGGATCACGCCGCGTGGCTGCACCGTCGCAGCGCCGTACACGTTCATGCTCTGCAGGCTCACGTAGGGGTTGGTCGCATCGCTGCCGACTGCGGCGCACAACAGCCACGCACCCGCAGTCGGGAACATCACGTCTGTCAGCGTGTTGCTGGTGGTCACAGCGGCAGTGATAAAAAAGGAGGTCCCCGCCGTCCCAACGTCCGCACACGAGTACTGCGATGCAGGCACGAGCGCAACGGCGTAGCCGGGAGCCAGAGCTGCCGCGCTGTCCAGCGCAATGGTCGTCGTCGCACCCACTCGCAAAGGATCGTAGCTGACCTGGAAGTTGCGCACCGGGATAGAGCCCACCAGTGTAAACGACGTGGCCGCGACCGTGTCAGAGCCTGTCGAGCCAGACAAGTCGGGAAGCGACACACACCAATACAGCAGATCGGCCGCATCAGCTCCAACGTTAAAATTCGCAGTTGCTCCGCTAACCATTGTCGCGCTACGGTACAGAGACGAGCAGCTTGCAGTGGAGGAAAGGCCCAGCACGAACGTTGCCGAAGCGGAAGTCTGGTCACGTGCCGTCAGAGTCAGCGCGAGATCAAAGTGGCGAACAGCAGCGGACTGGCTCGTGGTCACAGTCGGCACTGCAANGTGGACTTGCTGGTGGTCACAGTGGGCACTGCAACCACTTGGAAGGTGCCCGCGTAGCCGTACCCATCCGACGACGTTGTCGACGACGCGCGGACGCAGGCGTAGTAGGTGCCAGTGGTCGCCACGTTCCACAAGGCAGAATTGAAACTTGTCCAGTCCTGTACAACGGTGCCGCTGCAGCTCTGTGAGGAGAAAAGAGCAACCTGCATGCTGCTTGTGGCGTTCAACGAAGGGGAGATGTTGACGTTCCTCCCCACGTAGCCAACACTGGGCTCCATACCGTACTCTGCGACCAAAAATGTATTGGCCGCCGGAATGTAGATATCGTCTCCTTGAGCAGAACAGAAGTAATATGTTCCAACGGGCTGCGTTACAGCAAAGCTGAGGCTGCCATCGTCATTGGCCTGTGATGCGTTCCGCGGTGGCAAGTCGCTGCACGTGCTGCTGCGAGATAGGGCACAGTAGAACACCTTGCTCCGCGTCACCCTCACAGTGGATGTTGTCCCTCGGACACCAGAAGCCGGGCTGACGGTGTACGTGGTAGCGCTCATGAGACGGTTGCGCCACGTCATCGCAGAGTTCGCGTTTTTGCTCACGACCGACGGCACAACGCCACACAGGTTAGCCACCGTCGCGGCGGTGGTCACGGTGATGGTGCGATCCTGCGACAGGACAAACTGGCCATACGCGTCAACGGCGACCGTGCAGGTAGCGTCGTAGTAGAGTCCCATTGTCGATCCTACAGGTGTGGCATCGTTGAATGTCAGAGTCGTCGTGGCTCCGAGAAAGTAAAACATCGGATTCGTCTGCACGACACTCATGACCAGATTGGATAGCATGGTGACAGTGGCAGCGCCGCTCGACACACACCAGTACGTTAGCGGGACAGATGTAACAGGGAGCGTCACATCGATGCTCAACGACGCGCTTGACACGTTAAAAGCGTATGACCCGCTCGGGCAGCCGCTCTGTGGCGATGCAACCCGTGCTTTGCAGTCGGCCGTTGCGGACACAAATAGGGAGTCGCCGGGCACATCAGCAGACGGCGTGGCGCAGAAGGCGACATCGAGGAGAGGCAGCGCGGGATTCGTGGTGACCGTTGCGGCTCGTGCTGCCACAAGACCCACAACACCCACTACGCACATGAAGGCGCACACGGCGCGCGAAAGCGAAAGCGACGACATTGTCAACTCAAAAAAGAAAAGAAAGTCTGAAGCTTAAGAAGAAAAAAAGGTGCAAAGGCGTCACTGGAGGCTCCAAAGAAGTGAAAAGAGATAAAAAGGCTCCCAGGATAAGCAATTTGGCGCGATGCTTCTTGGCGTTGACAGAGTAACACTGTGCAGCGCACGATTAAATTTTTGTGCGGCAGTAAAACAGAAAAAAACTGTGTGTTCAAGAAAACCGGTTCTGAAAGGAAAAAAGGGAGCAGGGAGTTTAGTTTTGAAGTTTATGGGAAAGTACCGCGACGACGTCGATCTGCAACAAAAAAGACCCAATTCTAAGTTGTTGAGGTGGTAGACTGTATGGAGAAAAAAAAAACAGAGAAGAGTAAAAGCACACAAAAAACAGTAGTGGAGTTCTGAAAAGAAAAGGAAGGAGGTCTGGAGTGAAAGAAATCTGAGTTTAGAAAAAGACTTTGAAAAAAGGGGCGCTCAAGTCAAACGGTGGAAGCTGAGAGTAAAAAGGGGAAAAAAATAGCAGAAAGTGAGAATTTGTGGGAAAGCAGCGGGTGTGTGTTGCGAGACGCGAAATGACCGATTCGCACCGCTGGTGGTCAAAACAACAATTAAAAAGAGAAGAAGAAAAGAAAGGCCGGCCTTGTGGCTTTAACAAGTGCACTTCCACCAAGCACTGTCGAAGAAAACGAGTGTATCTGCAAACAAAAGGGAAAACGAAGAAATAATAACAAAAAAAAGTTCTGGTGTTTTTGGTAGACAAAAGTGCTGGGATCTCAGTGCTCCGAGACGGCTCAGGTAGCTATCGGCGCTGGAAGGAAGAGAATCCACGTCGCAGCAGTTGACTTCTGATGTGGTCGCACGAAAGCGGGAAGGATCTGAAACAAATTATGAGAAGGTACGCGCTGCTGGCGCAAGTCTGGATGGGCGTGAAGAGAGAATGAGCAGGAGCGCAACAAAAAGTGAGACAACAAGAAAAAGAGGATCTGAGCGGGAAAAAAAGAAAATATAGAAAAAGAGAGACTTACTTATATAGGCGAATACGGGACAATTACAAAAGAAAACAAATGAAAAGAACAGTGCTACCGTCGACGCGTGGCGTGGTCTGAAAGAAAGGAAGAGAGAACAAAAACAAAAATCTGGAAGGGTTGCGTTGAACTGTAATCTGAAGCGTGCACGCTGTTCAACTTTAAAAGGGAAAAAAAGAAGACTTAGCTGTGTTTTGATCTGTTGTGGAGGCCAGCTCGTGCGAGGCTCCAAAGTGCAGATGTGGGGAGCAGTCGAGTTGAAATCACAGATAGAGAAGACGACGCAGGGGACGGCAGTGGTGCAGTCGTGGGGAGGTCTTCACGTGTAAGACGCACGAGAGTGAGGTAAAAAATGCGGCTTATGGAAAAGAAAGAAGAGTGCAAAAGTGCGTGTGCGTGTGCCTTTGAGAAACGACAGCGGTTTGTCTGTGCGGATGGGTTGGTTAAATCATTTTAAAAGAAAATGCAGAAAAAAGAGAAGAAAAGTGACCGCAAAACAGTTAAGAAGACTCAGAGTTTTGTTGTTGACGCACCATTATGACTACAAAGGTAAAGAACAGCTCAAACAATTCTGAATTTCTATTAATTGCTGAATCGGCGCCCAATGATAAAGGTTGAAACTTTTTGCGCCTCGATTGCTGTGGAGACACTTGCAAAAGATGGCGCTAGAAAGCACATGTTCAACGCTAAGTGCGCATGCTGAATGCAGCAAACTGTTGACAAACTGCCAAATAGAGATATTGCTGCGTTCGCCTTCTTCTAATCTACATTCAATGTTGTTGCGTTCGAGGCTTTTTCACCTCTCAAATTTGGAGAAAAAAAAACTTCAAACACTTTGCGTGTATCAACATAGATAAGTATCAAGTGCGCATAACAAAGAGCCGCAATATGTTTTTTCTTCAATTTTGCGACAACGTAAAAAAGGAGGCGGTTTTTGGCAAGAAGAGAAGTGAAGTCTGAAAGCAAACTGATAAAAAAATATGGAGCAGATATTTTGACAAGAGAAAACCTTTAAAAAAATGACAAGGCAAGGCAACAGCTACGACTTTAAGTACGAAATTTGCAGTGCATGAGTGCTCAGACAGCTGTGATGCACAAAAAATAGAAAGAATACATTTTTTGTACATTTTCAAGCAGCACGCAACGCTAAAAAAGGAGTTGAATTGTGGAGAACAAAAGACATTGTCCAACACTGAAGAGCTCAAAAAGTATTCTGTTCACTTGTCTTTCCATTGCGTTGCTGCAAAAACATTAAAAAAGGGGGATAAAAATGAAGCAGCACCTACATACATCAACAATATCGGTGTGTACACTAAACAGATAAAAAAAAAAAACGTCAAACACAAAATAGAGCTGGAAGTAAAAGATGATAGAAAAAGAAAGGACACATTAAGAGACCTAGCACTATTATTAGCAAAAAGACGAACCATAAAAACAGCAATAGCGCTCCAATTACACGATTGTACCTCTACTGACCAAGACCATCGCCGACACCTTTCAAAAGCAACGAATGAAAGTTCTACCACCTCCTCAACTACGATGTCAACGAGAGTGTTGCGGTTGCAAAATAAAAGAAGGAAAATTCTACACAGCACTCGGCTGTTTACATGTGCTTGTATGTGCGTGCGTGTGCGCATTTTTTTTTTTTTTTTTTTAGCGGACGCGCTGAATGCTGGTGCGGCGGAAGCTCTGCATCGACAGCAGCGGCTCGTCCTCGTCGTTGCCGCCCTCCAAGTCTTCGAACACTACAGGACTGCCCTCTCCGGCGCGCCCCGCAACCTCCGCCTTTTTCGACCGCTGCGCCACTGGAGTGGTGTCCTCCACAAACGGTATGGTGCTGTCTGCGACGTGAGGTGCCTTCTCCTCGACTTCACCGTCCGCAACCAATGAACTTTTTGACGCCGCTGGTGCCTCGCTGCTGCTCTTCGCCGGCTCCGTCACTGTGAAAGAACCACTGTGACTGCTCGCCCGGCACAACGCCAAAAAGTTTTCGGGCCGTTTGCACGGGCAGCAGAAACAGCACGCGTCGTCGTCGTCGTCGCCTTCCTCCTCGTCATCCTCCTCACCCTTGTCTTTCACATTCGCGTCTGACAACGACGACGCTTTGGAAGGGCTCAACACCGTCTTCTTGGCGTGGTGGGAGTGATGCTGCACGCGGTCGGGCGACTGCGCGCTGGGCGGTGGCTGCACAGGTGGCTGCGTCGTCGATAGATTCCGGTTGTCCAGTGGCTGCGAGGAGGAGAGAGACAGGTTGTTGCTGCGGAGGCGCTGGCTGCGCAACTTATTAAAGGAGAAGCAGGCATCGTCGTCGCTACCATTGCTATCACTGCTGTCATCGTGGCCGTGACCTCCGCCTTTACGAAAAAGGCTGCTGCTTTTCTTTGTGGGAGTCAGCGCAGCGGCTTGTGCGGTGCGCGGACGGTCCTGCGCCGCCAGTCGCTCGCCCGCACGCTTCGCCGCCGCCACGTCGGTGGGAATGACGGATGTTGACACTGCCGTGGGAGCCGTGCGCCACGCCGTGTCCACGGACGCGCTGCGGCCGTTGCCCTTCCCACCTTTCGTCCGCTTCAGGCTCGACTCCCACCGCTCGTCCGCCGACGCCTCGGACTCGTCATCGCTGTCCGGCATCAACGCCACGACGATGGCCTCACCCTTCATGCCGTTTTTGTTGACAGTGCGGCCACTGCGTCGATCGTGGCCCGTCTGCGCGGCTGGCCCATTCGCCGTTGTTCCAGCCGCCATGAAGAACTTGGAGGAGTGCCACGCCTCCGCCTCTACAGCACCGGAGGACGTCACAGCGTTCGTATGTTCCGCTGCCATTCCTGGCGCTGCTGCGGTTGGTGCTGATGCAGCTCCCCCGGACAGACTGAAGGGCTGCAAGGGCTTGTCCGATGCGGACGGGGCAAAAGGGCCTTCGCCGCCGTAGAGCGGCACCGTTCCATTCACCTCCTCCTCCGGCGAGCCGAACGGTGACACCTCCATGTCGAAGGCTGAGCTGATCGTCTGGTCCAGCGAGCTACGCCCGCGGTCGACGCTGCGGTGTGCCGCGGACGGTTTGTGGCGTGATCGCAGCCGCTGCAGCGATCCGGCGAGCATCGTGCTGCTCTTCATATTCACGCCGACCTCTTCCCGTCCGCCGTTGCGGATGATAGCCATGTCGTGATGCTGCTGCTGCAACGCCCGCAGCCGCTCCTCCTCCAGCCGCTTCTGCTCCGCCCGCTTCGCCGCCTTGGAGTGCCGCGGACACGAGATCTTCTTGACGTGCTGGAAGTCCGCCGCGGTGATGTCCGTCTGTTCGCAAGATGTAGTTTTGTCTGCAGCTGCAGTGGCGGGAGTGGCGGTGGGCAAGGCGAGCACTTCACGCTGCAGCGTGCGGTACTGTCCCAGCACAAAGCTCCGCATTTCTCCATTGAGCGTTGAGGCTGGCACTGCGCCTGTCGCCGCCGCCCTCTCCGCTGTCGCCGCACTGCAGCTGTCTCGCTTTTCGGCAGCCGCTCGATCGTCCTCGGCTCCGCTGACGGAGGGCGCGTTGCTGTGCAGTGACGCGGCGGAGCCGGTGCGGTTGAAGGTGGTGCGTCGCGCGCTCAGCTCCGGCCGGCGCGACCCGGCTGGCGACATCGGCACTCGCCCGTTGACGACGCGCGCAGACGTCGAGTGGCCGTTGGACAGCGGATGCAGCGGCGTTGTCGTCGTCTCGCCGTTCCTCAACGGCGCCGCGCCGTTTCCCGGGCTGCCGGCCTCCATCGGCGACAGCGTGGACGTTGGGGCGACCATGCGCAGAAACGACGGCCTGGCGCTGCTGCGGTTGCTGCTGCTCAGCGGCGTTGCCGCACCGCTCACGACGCTGGTCGCACTGCTCGGCGGAAACAGCGCGGGCGACTGCGCTTGGGCTGGTGGGGTGGCGCCGACGCGCAGGCGTGGGGAGAGGCAGTTGGTCAGCCCGCTCGTGTTCATGCGGTGGAGCGTCGAGGTGGCCGTGGACGACGGCGTCGCCAGCTCGCCGTTGCTGAGGTTGTGACCGGAGAGAGAGGAGCGGAGCAGCGGCGGTGTCGGACCACGAAACCCCGCAGAGCCGCTCCGCCCCGACAGCACCATCGGCGGTGATGTCAGCTTCGGTCCACCGACACCGTCCGCCGCCATGCCGTTATTCTCATTGACGGTGTTGGATGCGTTGTTGTTGTTTGTGTTTGGGTGGTGGTTTGTGGTGCTGTTGGCTGCCGTCGTGGCTGGTGTGGCGGCTCCTTGCTTGGACGCCGAGGACAGCCCGGCGAAGCTGCTCGACACGCTGCTGTTGGCCCGCATGTCTGTTGACAAGTTGGAGGGGTAGGACGCCAGCGACATAGGTGTGTCCGCGCGTGGCAGCGTGAGCGGGCCCGGCCGGGAAGAATGAATGCGACGAATGTGGGGCTGCGTCGCTCGCAGGATGTTGCTGCCCTGCGCCGAAGAGCGGAGTGGGGGGCAGTGAATCATCGGGATGCTCGGCAGATCAACGCGTGCGTCTTCCCCCTCGCCATCTACGGCCGCTTCCACGGCTGGGTAGCGGGCCACCACGTCCTCTCCGTTGCTCTTCTCCTTTGCAGAAGCAGGAGTCGCATCTGCTGCATCGCGATCACTTGAGGTGGGAGAGGCCACCGCTCTCATGGGCTCGTCGGACGGATCCTCTGTCGTGCTTTGTGAATACCGCGGAGAGGGGATGTCCGCCATTACTACCGTCACAGATGTCGTTGTTGTTGTTGTGTCATTGGCACTGACGCTGTAGCTTTTCTGCTGCTGGATGGTGTTCTTCCGCTGCTGCAGGAGCGGACGCACAAGTCTGCGGTTGGCCGAGTTGGGCGGCGTGTTCTGCGGCGTGCGTGGGGATCCGAAGGGCGGCGACGGACCGGCTGCGTAAGGGGTGGGTTCCATGCTGACGGGGGACGCTAGCACATCTGCCGAACGGCTCATAGCCGCTGTTCCTCGTATCACTTCTGTTTTTCTCTTCTTCTTGTTTTACTCTACTGTTTTAAATGCCTTTGAAAGGGGGTATAGTTGGCAAAAGGGTTAGGCGGGCCTCTTTAGGTAAGACGCAAGGGAACCTTTACAGTTGATGCAACGTTCTTTTTTTCTGCGTTGTTAAAGTCGCCAAACAAACGGGGAAGTAAAATTATCAACAGCAAACGCTTGAATTGCGTGTTCCTTAAAATGCTTGCAAACGTATTGTCAAGCTGCACGTGGAGGAAACCAAAAAAAAAAACTCTAACGAAGCACCAAAAATGTAAACGACAAAAAAAAACGCAATTGTAAAAAAAAGGGGCTTGCTCTAGTGTTTTGAGCACTCCAAATACGAAAGCAAAACAGATGTATAAAAGAGAGGCGCTCAACTAAAACTAAGAAAACTAGAAAAAAAAACCTAAAAGAAAAAGAAAACGATGAAGGAAGACACAAAATAAAAAATTAAGAAAAGTGCTTAAGAAAAAGTGAGCGCTGTGGGGAAAACAAAATAGTTAAACAATGGATCACTTGCCTTCCAAAAGGCAGAATAAGTCAGTAGATTCAGAACAATGATTTTTTCTTTTTTCAAGTATGTATTTGTGCGTGTGGGTGTGGGTGTCAGGATCGATGTCAAATACCAATGAAACGAAAACACTGCACCAACAGAAAGCTTTGCTAACGAGTTTTCTGTGTTTTTTTTTCTTTCTCTCCCACCAAACTAAAGTGCATTCAGAACGCACTTTAAGACAAACGTTACGTTGAGAGCAATGCGTACCATGCCATTGGACACAATTTTCGTTGGTTTAAGATGCGGTGAAAAGAGGAGCAATGCAAACGAGAAGTTTGAAAAAAAAAAGTAAGAAAGACGATGAAAGGGGAAGAGAAGAAGAATAGGTGTTGTCATTTAGTACAGAAAATTTCATTTTTTCAAGGGACCGTTCGCAAACAGCACAACTGATAACTTGATAGAAGAAAACGCACTCATGAGATGCACCCTCACAAAACGCCAACAGATCCGTCACGCAAAATAACGAATTAAAGACGTGCAGAGCAATTCTTTTTCGCAGCATGCGGTGTTGAGAACAGTAAAAGGAAAGCGAAGCGTTTACACTTTTAAAAAAGCGCCAGTGTTTCTGTCTTGCGTGGAAAACGCAGTAATTTTTTTCAGTTTTTTTTTTGTAATATGTGCCGTTCATTCTTTGTTTGGCACCAAAAATGGAACTCAAAGGGAAACAATGAAATGACACATGAAAGAAAAACAAAAACAAAACAACATCAGCAAGAACACGTACGCAGCACAGATCGCAGAAGCTAGGGAGGGGTGTGCGCCACAAGCTCGAGGGAGCGCAGAGTAGGGTACAACGCGTGGTGAAGTCACCGTTGGAGCCATGCAGATATGCGAATTTGCGAAATAAGTACGACAAGACACCGGCGCCATTGCTCATTGAACGGCTATGACACCAGCTGCTTTTGTATCTTCCACAGCACGCATCCCTGCACACTCGTGTGCATTTCCCACGTTGCAAACCCTCTCCTCTCTCAACCCATGGCCGTCCACAAGGAACACCCTCCCTACAACTCCTCCTCCTCTTACTCGGCAGCAGCGGCCGGCGCGGCAGCCGCGGGGGCAGCCTCCGCCGGAGCGGC
>JASAOP010002236.1:0-10558 GCA_030849055.1 Crithidia thermophila | reverse complement strand
CTGCGAGGGATCGAACTTCGGCGGCATGATGTTTCTTCACGCTAAATGTGCTCTTTTTAATTATTATTATTTTTTTTTTTTGGTAATGACGTGTGCGTGTGCGTGTGTGGCAAGGCGCAGATGTGCAGATGTGCAAATTGTTTAAAGTGCAATAACAACATTTAGACAAGAAGAAAAGGAGTAGAAAGGAGAAGATACATAAGTTATTGATGACAACACAACAGAAGATTACGAACATTCGGCGGCAACTATGAAAAAAAAGACAGCAAAAAGCACCTTTTTTCCATTTGCGCATTCAAAACACTACAATCAGGTTTTTATTCTCATCCACACAGAAAACTACCATTTGAATCGAGGAATTCTTCTTTCACAAGATCGACTACATTAGCGACCATCGAAATACGAAGTAGGGCCAACTCCTTTTTATTAAATTAGTGCATCGTAAAATATCGCAAAGAAAAAAAAGATTTGTGGAAGACACACTTGAAACTCCCATCATGAACTTTGCACAATAAACCTCATTCATTATTCGACTATCATGCACAACACCGCCGCTATCGTCCCCAGGATCGGGACAATGAGCTGTATGGGGAGGGTTGAGTGGCAACCGGCACAGCCGCCGATACTGTCTACGTCGGTCGCATTCCAGGACAACAGATATCACGGTAGCAATCAAGTGCTGCTCTTTACTCGCCACGACTACTGCGATGACGACGACGAAGGCGCTGGCGTGCTCGGCGTATCCTTCATTATCACTGTTGCTCGCGGAAACGTGAAGGGAATGGTGTCCGCGTTCCACGTGTGCGGGTCCCTGAACAAGCGCGAGGCCACCACGCTGACCCCCTTCTCGTCCGTGTCGCGATCATGGTCGTCATCGTCGCCACTGCCGCTCTGTGCCGCCTCCAGAAACGTCAGGTTCTCGGCCTCGAAAGCGATGTCGATGCGAGGCTCGTAGTCCGGGTACAGCTCCGAGGCATCCTGCAGAACATAGCGTACAGCAAAGCGGCTCTCCGTGAAGGTCGAGGCGACGTTCTCGGCAGGCTCATCGGCGTGCCGCGGCTTCTTCGCGTACAGTTTAGTGCTTGCGGAGGTATTCACCAGGTTTGCGTGGTTGCTTAAAATAAAGTACAGAAAAAGGTCCGAGTTAGGTTGTGTGGGCGAGGTCTCTTTTGCAGGGTGGTTGGCGCACGTGCGAAGGGCGTCAACTGCGTGTCGCTCCACCGAGTCGAGCAGCCAGGCGAGCGTGTCGTACAGCAAATCCCACGAATGCGTCGCGAGCACCTCGGATGGGGTGGGCGACGTGATGAGGGACTCCGCAGGACGGTGCTGCAGCTGCTGACGCAATGCTGCCCAACTCACACACGTCAGCGTCTCCACGGCAAGCACCTGCATCGCATCGTCCGTGGTGAATGGGCGAGACGTCTCGCCGTCGCCATCCGCGGACGCAGCCGTGCCATTTGAGGTTGCCTCGCCTGGGGTGTACTGCACGCGGTGCACCTGCACCACGGCGTCGGGGTAGCACGCGAAGAGCAGATCCAGCTGCAGCATCTCGCGCGGAGCCAGGGACTCCAGCAGATACGGACACCTCCCGGCCGTCTCTGTGGGGCCGGTAGCCAGCGGCACCGCCGTCGCTGTCGGTGGCACAACGGTGCCGGCGGAGGTGGAGTTCAGGTGCTCCATCTTTGCCAGGATAAAGGTGGGACGCTGCGACGCAGGGGCGGGGAGGTCGGACTGCGCCGCCACGCGGAACGTCAGCGGTGGCGCCACATCCGCCACGGCTTCCTTCATGGTCAGAAACACCTCGGCGGAGGCTTTGATGCGGTCGCCACCCGCCGCCTGCACCGCCGCCTGGCCCTTCTCCACCGTGTTTTGCATCGTGGCGCTGCGCGTCAACACCACCTGCGACAGCACCGAGGAGAGGGGAAGATGCGGCTGCGCTTTTGTTGCGCCGGCTTCGGCCGTGTGCTGGTCTTCCTTTGCATGAATGCCGCCGTCTGCGCCGTCAGACAGACAGGCCTGCCGAATCAGATGCTGCGCCGCCGCGACCTGGACGCTCTGTCGGCTCTCCTTCACATTCGGCACAGCATCCCCGACCACCACGTGCGCGTGATAGCGCAGCCCCGCGTTGGCGACGTCCGACGCGCTGTGATTTGCCTTTGCCATCGGCGTCAACTGAACGCGCAGCGGCACGCGAAAAGAGGTGCGGGGCTCCTCGGTGTCCACGTGCGCGACAAAGAGCTTCAGCAACGCGGGGAACGTGACAGCGAGCGAGACAGACTCGATTGCGTCCACCGTCGGATGCTGCTGCTGCGGCTGCTGCGGCTGCGGCCCTTGCAGCGACGTCGTCTCTGCCGCACCGCCGTACTTGGAGGCACGCCAGCCAAAGCGGGGGAGAAGGTGTTGCTCTACGTAGTGCCGCACGGCGGCCACGGACATCGAGGTAGTGGCGCTGGACAGGGCGCTGCTGCTGGAGAAAGGCGACTCCTCCGCACTGTCGCCATCCTCGCCATCTGCGTCGCTTTCTGCGTTGTGCTGGATGGAAGTTGCCTCGCCGTCGTCGCCGTCACTGTGAACGTTGCTGGCGTCGCTGTTGTCTCTCGACGCCGTGTGGGGCAGCTCTCTCATGCGCAGAAGCGAGGGAGTGGTCGAGCGCGGCAGTCCCGGAACCGTATGGTGCTGCGGCGATGCCACAGGCGAGGCAGCGGTGGAGTCGGACTCCGCCCCTGTGCCATTTGGCTGCTCCACCACACTCTGCACCTGCGGGCTTGGAAAAGGCGCGGCCATGCCGGTTTGCTGCGCGTTGTACAGTTTCACCATGTGCCACTGCAGCACCCGCAGACTCGGGTAGCGGCGCTGGAAGAGCTGCTGCGGGGTGAGGGTGCGTGGCTGCGGAGCCGCTTTTGCCTCCCCGTCTCGGCCCCCCTCTTGCTCAAAGGCGACGCCCGAAAAGTCTGCCACCGTCGCGTCCCCGCTACCACTCTCTGCAGTGTCCGTGCTTGCTTGCGGTGGGGCGCAGATAGTGAGCAGCACCTCGTCGCTTTGGTGCTGCCTCGCGTGGTGGAGGAAGCTCATGAGCTGCCGCCGCATCTGCGCAGTGCGTCGATACTTTGCAAAGTCGACAAGCGCCGGACTCAAAAACTCGTACAAGGACACCGTCGACGACGCGGAGGAAGAGGCGGAAGGGCGGCCGGTAGCGGAGACGCCAGCGACGGCCTCGCGCCGCAGCACCTCCAAAAAGAGACGCTGCTCCTCCTGCACCACCTTCAACACTTCGCCAGAGTCCGGTGGGGCGGCGCGGGACGGCTGGTGACGCAGCCACTCGAGCACAAAGGGCCGGTAACGGCGGTGCTGGCCGATCGTCAGGCAGGAGCGGAAGGCGCACACCTGCTTCACCACATCAGCAGAGGCGCAGCTCGCGTTGCCGGCCTTGCGCACGGCGTCCTCGTCGTCGCGCAGGAGGCGGCGGCAGAGCGCGACGTCGACCGGGCGGTACACGTCGTGCTCACGTCGCACCGGATCCTGGAAAAGCGTTGTTAAGTACTTCTTCGTGCGTGCGGGAGCGTCCGCGCTCGTTGCTGACTTGGCTGCCGAGTGAGCGTCGCTGCTGCCGTCGCGCTCGCCCGTGTGATGAGGGTATGCCCTCTCCTCGAAGCTGAGGGTGTCCAACACGCTGATCGAGCTACTTGTCGCTGACAGCTCCGTCGCTGACCGGCTGCGCTTCCCATGCGGGCCTTGTCCGGGCCGGAAGTAGTGGGCAGTGGAGTTCTCAAGTGCGGCCGTGTTCAGCGCTAGCGGGTAGCCGGGCGTCAGCACAGGGATGTTGACCGTCGGCAACACCACTCTGGGGCTCGCGCTACGCGAGGTTCCTGTTGATTGAGACGAAGAAGCTTTGCCTGTGGCGTTTGACGCAGCAGACGCGTCCTGCCGTGTGCGCTGCTCCGCCGTACGAGGCAAGGCCGACATGACCTTCTGAAGCTCTTTTTCTCTGTCGATGTTTGAGCAGCGCGAGGTTGAATAAAAGAGTTGCAAAGACGCGCCGCTTAATGAAAGTTGCACGTGGGCAATACAGTCAAAGAACCTCACAGAAAACACAAGTTTATAATCAATCTAGAAAAAAAACGCTTTTGCTCTTCCGTGAAGTGCAGCAGTTGTGGGAAAGCACTATTAGGTGGAAATGAAAGAGGCGCAAAACAGCGTTCATTGACGATTCATTACGGGCAGCGTAGAAAGACAAGGAAAAGGGAGAATCGAGAAGTGGTGATGGAGGCAAAGGTAGTGGAGAGCATAAAGAGCATCGGGAAAAAGAAAGGAAAACAAAATGTGCGTTGTGCACCAGGTCCCACAGGTAAAACACGAAGGAAGGAAACGCAAGTTTGCGTTGCACACATATCGGACGCCTTTCGAATGCCTTTATTTTTAATGCCACCAATATGCCCGACTTTCTTTCAGGTAACTCTTTTGTTTTTCTATCGTTTTGCGTCGAAAACACCACATTCTTTTTTGATGTTCAGAAGCAGATGCAAAAACAACACCCCACTTTTTTTACTTCACTTGATTTCCTTCTTTTAGTTAGATTAACAACGCTGGGAGTAGTAGTGGCGGTGGCCCTGAACGTTACAAGGATTACAACAAAAAGCGCTACAACAGCACGGAGTCACTAGAGCTAGCCTCAGAGAAAGCAAAAAGCAAAACAATCATGTGGTCAATGAAAAAAAAGGTGAAAGAGAACAATCACCAAAAAAAAAAAATGCACGCGGCAGTTTACTCACTCTTCTTCTCCGATGCCTTCATGGCTGGCGTCACCTTGCTCATCAGCCACTCACGGTACGCCTCTATGTTTGCCGGGCTCTGCGCGTGCGCTGACACGCAGTTCACCCCGCTCTCAGGGCCGTACTCCCCACTACAGAGGTAGTAGCCGCCGTGCACCATATCCGTGTCCTCCACGGCAGCCTTCAGCGTCGACTGCGCGGACTCGAACCACGTCTTCCCCACCACCAGCGAGGGGTAGTAGAAGAGAGTGTCCAGCACGCGTGGCGGGAAGAGCTCACGGTACAGGTAGGTGGTGATGATGCCGGGGTGCACGCAGGCAACAAAAATCTTCAGCTGATTCTGTCGCTCGCTCTCGTTGTCAGCGGAGGCGGGTGCAGCCGACGACGACGACGCTGCTTCCCCCGCTGGGCTGCCTGCCGCTGCTGCTTGGTCCTTCTCCGCCTTGCGCAGCGATAGCGTGGACGACGTGGTCTTCTTCTTGAAGCGCAGCATGGCCACCTGCTGGGCCAGCAGTCGCGTGTTCCACATCACGCACAGCTTCGACAAGCCGTAGTACCCCACGAAGTTGGTCCAGCTGAAATCTTTGATGTAGTAACGGTCTCCGTCTACGTTTTCATCGCCGCTGCCGCCTCCCACGGTGGTGCCGGTGCGGCGTGCGGATGTCACCTCCGCCCCACGCTTGTCCAGCCCGCGGATCATCGCCACGGGGTTGAAGCCGGACTGCCGACCGATCCCGAGAAAAGAGTGGCAGCTCGAGCCCACGTTGACGATGCGCGACGTCACGGAGGTGCGCTCTGCCGTCTCGTCCAGCAGCGGCAGCATCAGCTGCGTAAAGAGGAAAGGCCCGACTGCGTTCGAGGCCAGCGAGCACTCCAGGCTGCGCCACTCCGCCGACGACGCAGCGACGGAGGCGTCGCCCGTCTTCAGCTCTGCGACCTCGCCGACAAAGCCGAGGTGGCGGTGCAGCGCACCAGCGGCCATGATCAGCAGACCCACCGGCAGCTGCGCCTTCACCGCCGCCAGCTCCTTCACAAAGGCGCGGATAGACGCGTCCGAGCGCAGATCGACGGTGCCGAGAACGTGCACCTCGCCCTTGGACTTGTACTGCTGCACGTGGCGCTCAATGCTCTTCTTGGCGTAGAGCAGGCGCTCCGTGTTGCGGGCGGTGATGATGACCTTCCAACCGTGCTCGGCAAGCTGCAGGGCGGTGCTGTAGCCCACGCCGGAGCTGGCCCCCACGACAAGCGCCACCCGCCCGGTGAAGTCGACGTTGGCGGGCCACTGACACACCTTGCCTTTCGCGGACAGGCGGCAACCGAAGGCGCAGCTCAGGATGAGCACCAGCACATCGGCCACGTTCGCCTCTCGGGACCAGCCCACGCGCAGGTACCACAGAACGGCAAAGATGGCGACAAAGAGCACCAGCGACGCCAGCGCCGCCGTCTCCGAGGCGTATAGGTGTAACATGAAGATGACTATAGAAAAGTAGAAAAGTTGTTGATGTTTCTTATGCGTAGGAAACGACGCCGCAGGGAAAAAAAAAGAATATGAGAACAAGGCAAAGGTGCGGAAGAGAGAGTGTAAAGAGCTCTGACGCAGCTGACAGGATCCGAAAAGAAGAGCAGATAAAACAAATGGAGCTTGCGATGGGCACGGTTTGGACATCCGCGGCGCTCCTGAGTCGAATTTGATGATTGCGTAGAGGTCACAGGCAGCGTTTCTGGTAGGCGGCAAGAGTTTTTTTTTTTTTTTGTGCTCAGTGCAGATGGCGCGCTGCTTTGGCGCGGAAAAAAAATAATAGTGTTTTGCGTTGCTCAGTCTTTTCAACGCACCAAACAACTCATCTTGTCTTGTGTGTACTAAAAAAAAAAAAAAGATTTTTAGAGCGAGTTAAGGAAAGTAAAAATGTGTAAGAGAAACAAAAAAAAAAGGTGCGCGTAACGCTGTGATGAGAATACGGCAACAGTATAGGTGTCGAAAAAAAAAAATTAAACAAAAGAAAATCAGAGTAAAGAACAGAACAGAAAAGTCACTAAATAGAAATGGCGAGAAAAAAATGAAAGACAAAAAGAAAATAGATCAGCTTTAAATAATGCTAAGAGTTTAGCCCTTGGAATACAAAAAAAATTGCTCTTTCAAACATTTTTTCTCTTTCTTTTCCAACACTCTCAAGGGGTTTTTCGGCATAAAGTCACCGAGTGCATTTAAAAAAAGGCTCGTAGCAAAAGCACCACTTTTTTTTCTTCTTTGCAGACGGTTCGAATTTTTTTTTTTTGATAAAAAGGTGCTTGGTCGGTCTTTTTTTTTTTTTTTTCACGTGTGCCGACAACCTGGAAAACAAAAAAAAAAAGGAAGAGGCTAATCACACAAATCACAAAGGCGGCTGCATTACAAAGCTAGCGCAGCTCCCGTTGCACGACAGATACAGACGAAACGGTAAAGAAGGAAACAACAAGAAATGCGATAAAAAACGATTAGCAGAAAAAAGGAAATCAATGGAGCCAAAGTCCAAAAGAACTGCTACACACCAAAAAAAAAAAAAGAGAGGCAGAGGGTCATACTGAATCAGTGCGCTTGCAAATGTAGAGCGGAGTGTGCGTGCCTTTTCGCTACCGGCACACTCGTCAAAGTAAGACACACACACACACACACACACCGTCTCCTTCGTTAAGCCTTCTTGTTCTCCACCTCGTCCTCCGTTGCATCCACGGCGGGAACGGCAGGACTAACATTTCTGTACAGCAGGGCGTGCTTGCACACGTCCTTATATACCTCCTCCACCCGCTCCTTGTACAGATGCTTCTGCTCGGCGGAGATGAAGCTGCCGTCGAAGGAGTTCATCACCAGCCTCTTCAGTAATTCCGGTGTCAGGCGGCCCGTCTCGGCAAGAATGCGGAAGCTCTCCCGGACATCGCCGCCAAGGTAGGCGGGGTCGTCGGAGTTGATCGTCACGCACAGCCCTTCCTTCAAGAGCAGGTCCATCACGGCATCGCCGCACGCCGCACGCGTGTCGAACACGCACAGCGCCACGTTCGAGGTTGGGCACACCGTCAACGGCACGCGCTGCTCGCGGAGCCGCCGGCACAGATCGGGGTCGAGGCGGGCTGCCACGCCGTGGTCGATGCGGTCCACCGTCAGCTTGTTCAGGGCGTCGTGCATGAACTCCGGCGGGCCTTCCTCGCCAGCGTGGGCCACGAGAAACGGCACGTGCAGCTCCTCGCGGCAGTAGCGGAAGAGACGCTCAAACTTTGCGGGCGGGTTGCCGAGCTCTGACGAGTCGAGGCCGACGGCGACGAACGCCTTGGCGGCGAAGAGCTCGCGAATGTACTGCCCGTTGTCTGGGTGGGTGTCATCCCGCACAAAGGCGAAGCACTCCTCCTCAGAGAGATGCCGCAGGAAGCTGAAGATGAGCGACACAGTTACCCCGAACTCGGCAGCACCGCGCTGAAAGCCTTTCTGAAGGCCGTCGTACGCGACCCGGAAGGTCACCCCACGCCCAACGTGGCCCTGGGGATCAAAGAAAGGCTCGGCGTGGCAGACGCGGTTTTCGTGCATCATTTGCGTGTACGCGTAGGCGAGCTCGGCGAAGTCGTCCTCTGTGATGAGCACCGACATGCCGCGGTAGTACATGTTCAGGAAAGACTGCAGATCCGGGAAGTCGTAGGCCGCCCGCACCTCCTCCACGGTCTTGTATGGCAGTTCCACGCCATTTTTCTTGGCGAGCTTGAAGAGCAGCTCGGGACTTAAGGTGCCCTCGATGTGGAGGTGCAACTCTGCCTTCGGGAGAGCTTCAATGAGGTGCTCCAACAAGGCGGGATTGGACATGTTTAATGCACGTAAAAGAACAGGTTCAAATAATAGGAATAAAGATGTCCAAATATCACTTGAGTGTTTCCTCTGCGATATGTAAATTACAGCCGAGAGACACGACGAGTAGAGGCCAACTGAAAGCCGAGAAGAAAGTAACAGTACAATACCTTTTTCGTTCTTTACAAAAACAAAGGTTAAGAATAATAGCTCGGCAACGACACGAACTGAAGGAGAAAAAATAACAGGAGGAAAGAGTACGAGCGTACTTCGGTAGGTGGGGTTTCCGAAGTCTGTGAAAGCAGGTCAAATGAGATGCTCACTGCTGAACTGAATTTGAGAAAGCGAAAAGACGACTAAGAAAACCTTACGCAGCTCGTTGATTGACAATGAAACTGTAGAGAAGTGTGTGAGCGTTCACCGTAAAAAAGAAAAAAATGCGAAGAAGAGAGAGGTGAGAATTTGAAACAAATTTTTGTTGTTGTTGTTCCAAGAATGATGGCCGCGTACGTAGGATCATCGACGCAAAGGAGTTTTCAGGCATGCAAGCGCACTTACAGATCGTTTAGAAGCCGTTAAGACTCAATACCTCTCGAAACACCGCTTTTTTTTTTTTCTCGTCATCGTTTGGTGAATCCCTACCGTACACTCTCAATAATAATAAAAAATTAGCAAAGAGTAGGACCTTCCACTTTTTTTGTTTTTCAACCCTGTCGGTTAATCGGTACTATTTAAACGAAGACTAAGAAGACATCAACAAGCGTGACCTCGTGTATATTGAGGGAGGCATCACTCGCACAAACCACCAAAAAAGAATAATGCACTTTCAAACGAAGATTCCTAGCCTTCGTTGGTGCCTTCGCGAAAGAGAAGAAGAAACAATTGTTCACGCAGAACTCTCTGCTAGATTTCTCAAGCAAAAAGAAAGAAGCTTGAAACAGCGCCCAGCAAATGCACGGCACGAACAGCGAAAAGGCTTGTATAGTACCGTTACTTTCAAAACAGACGAGAACGCAACAACACTAACAGTGATGGCAAGTGATAACAACTTTTCATTAAAAAGAATCTCGAAGCGCTTGGAGCACAAGGCATGCAAATCAAATAGTGGGGGAAAAAGCACGTGAAAAAGTAAATAGCCTTAAAAAATAAATTTGCGGCAACACTGCGCGGAGGCGATGATACACGGATACATTGTCTATTTCTTTTGTTTCAATTTTTTGTGAAGAGAAGAGCTGTTAGGCAAGCGCTGCAGAAGAAAAACCGCTGCGACGGCACAGGCAAAAAGAAAATGATACAAATAACGAAGAGCTGTTGACAGTCGTGCCACAAATCATCCGTAATGAGCCAAACTCAGTGCCTTGACGCTTCACGCCAGGCCGACCTGCTGCTTGCCCCATCCCACGATGGCCTCCGCCTCGACGATATCCCAGCCGTAGGCCAGGAGCATATCCCGGGTCTTGTCCGCGCACTCCACAAAGTACGGGCTCACCGCATCCGCGTTGGCCGTCGGCTTCTCGCCAGACGGGGCGACCAGCTCCAGCTCTTCGCGCGGGCACATGGCGCAGTGCAGCGTCGTCTGCGCACCCTCCTCACTCTTCTTCATGAAGAGCAGCGTCAGCAGCGTGTAGAAGATCCCGAGGACGTCGGTCATCATATCACGCCCAAAGTTGGTTGTGACGCAGCCGGGGTGGAGTGCGCAGGCGTAGACGCGGTGCGCCTCATCCTTGGCGTTGCGGTATCGACGAGCGATGAGGTGGGCGTGGTAGGCGTTGAGCAGCTTGCTGGCACCGTAACGCGCAAACGCACCGCTGGTGGACTCCGCGTGCAGCGGGCCGCACGACTTGTCAGACGGCTGGTTCACCTCCTTAAGCGCAGAGAGCAGCTTCCCCTTGAGAAAACCGTTGCAAGTGGGATAGGCACGCACCGACTTCCACGCGCTGAACGCGCCTGCCTCGAGGTTGGCTTGCGGGAAGCGGTGCGC
>JASAOP010002235.1:0-10431 GCA_030849055.1 Crithidia thermophila | reverse complement strand
GCCGTGGCCGCGGACGACCACCACGCCTCACCGAAGCCTTCTTCTTCGTCGTCCACCGTGAAAGCGCGCAGCCTGGCAGCTGGTCAGGTGAACCGTATCGTCGACGGCGCTCTCCCCGAAGGCATGGCCGTCTCGCGTGATGCCCGTATTGCTCTGCAGAAGTGTGCCACCATCTCCCTTTTTTACCTCGCGTGCCTGGCGGATGCGGAGCGCAAGGCCGCAAAGTCGTCCCGCACAACCCTCAACGTGCAGGACATCCGCGCTGCGATGGAGGCTGCTGGGATGGGGCACTTGGTGCCCCTGATGACGACAGCGGCGAAGCGCTCCCGCGACTAAAAGGAGGTGAACTGAGATTAACAGATCGTCGTGTATCTCATAGAAAAGAGAGGAAACGTTCTTGTTGCATTTCCCAACACGTTTTTTCTTTTTACACATAGATAAAATTACCGAATCGATTTCTGAAGGATTTATATCATGTTCTGCTGAGCTTTTCCATTTGTTGACCATAGATATTAAAAAAAAAAAGGTGGATTCGTTGTGTGGATCAGAATTTAGCCGCTGCTGCTCGACGCTCCGCTCAGTTTTGCTCGATGTTGCTGGGAAAGGTGTAAGCGCTGTCGTGTCCAAAAAACCTTGCTATTGGAAGGCCAAATGGCGTCGTAAAGCGAGACGTTTGTTGTATTAGGAGTGAGTGCGTTTATGGCGCAGTGGTCACCCATTTCATTGTGCTGTCGTTGCTCTCGTCAAATGATATTGCCCCTCTTCTCTCTCTTTATCTCCTTCTTTCCTTTTTTCTTTCTGCCTTTACAGCTCCTCCAGAGAGTTTTGGTGCGTTTGGTGCTGTTGAAAGCCGCCACAAGCAGCTCCCAGCACTTGCAGTCGTTGCTTTTTGGTGAACCAAGTGGTTTTGATACCTTACAGCAAATTGTCCCTTTTTTCCTTTCATAGCTACGAACCTTTTTTTTTTGTTTCCTTACAATCGACGTTGGAACAAGCACTCAGAGGAGCAGGAGTGACAACTTTCAAAACTAATCTTCTTCATATCCTTTCTATCGTTCCAGCAGTCAAAATTGAAAAACAAAAATGCTAAAAGAAGCGCAGACTCTCTTTTTCGCTTCCTTGCGCAACAAGGAGCACCGTCGGCGACAGCAGGCCGCCATCACGTTTCTCGTGCTGTGGGTGCTGAGCATTGTCTTCACCATCACCACCAGCTTCCTCCTCATCTCCGTGCAAGCTCTCGTGCTGCTGAACACGGCGGCGTCACTCGTTGGGAGCGTCCTCACGCAGTCACTCTGCAGCCGGGCAGGGACGCAGTCGAGCTACCCGTTCCTGTTTGGTTTTTATCGTCTCAGCACGGTAGTTCGCCTTGGTGGAATCATCTTTCTTGTCTTTGGCTGCCTGACGACCATCGTCGAGTCGCTCCACCGCGGCATGCACGTGCACCACTCGAATCCGTACTACTTGCTTGCCATGGGCGTGGTGCAGTTGGTCTTTCAGTTTGTCTACCGCCGCGAGGTGCGCATATGTGATCGCGTGACGGGCCACCACGGGATGGCCGGCGCGCAGAGCGAGGACATCCTTCATCAAAGCTGCGTCGCTTCCATGGGCGAAGGCAGCAGGGCCGTCGGTGGCGGTGACTTCTTCAAAACGAGCGTCGACGTCCAGGCCACTGCGGGGTCGCCCACAATCACCGTCGCCAACGGTTTTGGTGCTGGTGGCAGCGCGAGCGGTCGCACCGTGCACAACAAAGTCACCGCTGCCCTTCTGTATCTGCTGTGCCCCCTTACGTGTGTCGTGGTGAGCGTGCTGCTGATGCTGTTCGGCTACGCTGTGATGGACACGGCCGCCGCGCTGCTCCTTGCTGCCTACTTCGGCTACACAGGCTACCGCGAGGGTCGGACTCTGCTGGACCTGCTGATGAACAAGTGCGTCACCGACGTGCGGCGCAACCGCAGCCTGGAGCGGTGTCTGCGCAATGTGAAGATGCTGGACGGCGTCCTGCAGGTCCAGTCCACGGTGTGGTGGAACGTCAACGTCGCGGAGAGCATGCTGCTGCTCCGGGTGCGGCTCATGTCCGGCTGTGACGCGTGCGCCGTGTCGCAGGCGGTGCGACGGCAGGTGGTCGACGTGGCCACGCACATCTACGTCGAGTGCTTCCCTGCGAACGGCACCGACGGCGGCTTTGGCGGTGATGGGGCGCTGCCGACCTGGGGAGCGCCGTCCGCTGGCGCCGGCAACGGACACCATCACCACAGCCACGACCACGACCACGACCACAGCCATGAACACGGGCACAGCCACAGTCACCACCACCACCACCATCACCCCAGCGGAAGGGAAGAAAGCGGTGGGGAGGACAGGGAGGGCGGTCGCAGTGACCACGACAGCTTCGACGCGGCGACGGAGGAGTTTGGGAGTCGCCACTGCAGCACCGCCACGGCACCGCCGCCGCTGCGGGAGCCGAGCAGCAGCAATAGCATCGGTGGTCAAAATGGCGGTGGTGGCGGTGGTGGTGAGGTTGCCGGGTTGTCCTCGGCAGCGGCCCCACACGCAACATCGCTGAGTCGACCACCGATGTTCGGTGCATCGCCGTTGAGCGCAGCGGCACCGCCGGCGTTCTTTCCTGCCCCGCCCGTTGCCTCGAGCGTCGAAGGAGGAAATCGTCTGTCGCGTCCTGTTCCGACGGTGCCGTCTCCGGCTCAGCTTTGGAGCAGCGGAAGTGGCGTGCACGCGTACGCTGGCGGCTACGACGGCCGCAGCAACCTCAGCCATGACGCTGCCGGTGCCCTCACCGGGAACAGCAGTGGTGGGACAGGGCGCGGAAATGGCAGCTCTGCCTTCCCGCCTCCGTTTCCGCAAGCACCTTTTAGCGCGTATAGTGGCGTGGGTGGTACGGTAGTATCGCCAAGCGGCGACGCACGCTTCGGACAGCCAACACACCGCCACGTCGGGGCAAATGCGGGAGCCTTCCCACAGCCGCCTGTTTCCCCTGCGAGGACGGCCGATATGCCTCCCCCGGTGTTTTCTCCGTTTCGTGCCATGGACGACAAAAAGGGCTCTGCCTCCACCCGCGATTACGATGTGTGAGCTGCGAAGGCCGCAGCGGTGTTGTTCTCTCGCTACTACCGCCGCTTTCCTTTTTTGGGAATGTTTTTTCCACTCTTTCCTTCCTGACTCTTCGTTTGCAAAGGCTCTAGTGATTAGTGGCGTGCTTTCATGCGCAGTAGCGGTGAGGTGGATGAAACGTATAAGAGAAAGAACGTTGCTTTGTTGTTGTTCTTTTTCCGGTCAAGCGTGGCTGCGCTTGTGGTGCACTTTTGAGTTTTATTCTTTTACTGTTTCTTATGTGGACACTTTATCGAAGACGTATGAGATGATGAGACTCATTTTTATGAGCTCTCTCTCTGAGCATCAGCTTAGGTTTTTCTTCTTTCTCGTGCAATTTTTCCTTTTATTTTTCTCACAGTGGCTGGGTTTCAAAAAAAAAAAAATAAAATAAAGGTGGTCTCTAAAAGTTGGTGGTGATCGTTTTATGGGGTAAATGGCAGATGAAACCGTTAGTCTAGCGTATCCTCGGTAAGAAAATCTGGTCATTCTATTTCTGGAGAAGAAACATTCTTTTTTAGATTGCTACCGGCCGTTGCTCAAGTGTCATGAACGAGATTTTACTACTAGGTGTTTATTTTTTTTCTCCGTTTGCTCGACTTTTAACTTTCTACCTTCGTCTTGTCTCTCCTGCGCGCCGATATATGCAATTTAAACGATCCATTTTGACGCTCTTTAGCGTCCACAAACCAGGTGCCCTTTGCATGAATAAAAACGGTATTAACAAATTAAAAGCTTTTACTTCTGTCCAAAGCGGCTCAAAAACCACCAGATTTTTGCGTGCAGCCCCTCACTTTCAATTCACAAACATCATGGCGGACGAATACAAAGGCGACTACTTCCACATTGTTTCTCGTCAGAGCCAGTCTGCCGAGATTGTGGTGCCGCTCCCCTCCTTCTGCAAGCCACTGGCAGCCTCAGTGCGGCCCTACGGCGGCGGCGAGACGGGCCTGCTGGCCTCCTACTACGACCCCGAGCAGCACGCGTGGGTGGTGCGACACCTCCCCCTGCACGAGTCGTGGCCACACCGACCGCCCCCTATGCTGGTGGTGCGCGTAGCCACGCTAGTTGACCGCACGAACCTTTACGAGGTGCGCGTGACGCTGTCGAGCGTGCTGGACGGATTGGGCAACGACGAGCTGTACGCGCTGCAACGCCGCTCGCAGTTGTACGCGCTGCTGGCCAAGGAGCACCTGGCGGACAAGTCGGGTGCCACCCTCCAGGCGGCTAGTGCGCAGGGACAGCTGCCACATCTGAGCGAGGCGGTTACCCTTGCCGCACCGCTGGAGGTGATGGAGGGGTTTGTGCTGACCGGAGGAGGCTACGTGTCCGACTTTCCGGTGCTGCGTGACGGCCCAGCGCTGCCGCGGTCGATGGAAGCCGTCTACGACGATGTGCTGACCGGTGATGACTTCTGCGGGCCGCCACTGCCCGCCACGGCGCAGCTGTC
Organism: Crithidia thermophila; assembly: GCA_030849055.1. Lineage (NCBI taxonomy): Eukaryota > Euglenozoa > Kinetoplastea > Trypanosomatida > Trypanosomatidae > Crithidia > Crithidia thermophila. The sequence goes on along the minus strand of JASAOP010002235.1, from coordinate 5,876 downwards.
GTCGCGGAAAGCCAAGGATGGGGATTCGGAGTCTTCTCCCGAGTACACGGCGTGGTCGGTGACCGCAGCCGCGAACGCCGGACTTGCGTGCTTTTCGCTCGGTCTGCGGCGGCGCAGTCCGCTCGAGTGGGCTCAGCAGAACGGCCTCGCAGAGGGATCTGGTCTGATAGCTCACGGTGCCCAACCGCCGTCGCAGGTGGGAGCAGCGAACAACATCGCCGAAACGGAAATGCGCACGTGGACGAGCATGATGATGGGGGATTCGGCGCTTGTGCAGGACCCGACGGGGCTTGTGGCCAGCCGAAGTTCCAGCATTGACGGGCCGTCGTCTGGTGCGCAACTGTCGCGGCCACTGCTGGAGACGCTGACGCTGCGTGGGGAGGTCAAGGTGAAGCTGTCACGCAAGGAAGGGGAGGCATGGAGTGTGTCGCTGCCGCCGCCGCACGGCTGCTTCACCTTTGCGATGGGATCGAACAGGGAGCTGTTGACAGTTGCCCGCAAGACCTTTTACTGCGAATAAGATGTACCTCTGAACAAAAAAGGGGAGGTGAGAGGGAGACCACAAAAGAGAAAAGAGGACGTGATATTTGCTTTCTTTTGTTGCCGACGTTGCTTTTAGACTAGACATTTCATCGTTATAGAGTGCTNCCAGCAACATTTTTTTTTTGTCCACTAGGTATCAATGATTGCAAGAGGCTGACGCTTGCATCGCGACGAATCGAGAGTGCTTTGAAGAAAACAAATTGACAACTATACAAAGCTGCGTTACAGAATTCGTTATTTGTGGTCTTGTCTACAGTTTCTTCTCTTTTTTCTTACTCCCATTGTTTGTGGTACATTTTGCTTTCTTACTTTATAAATGCGCCGTACTCGCTTCCTACATTACGCTATCACACACACACACACACACACGTACCCACACCATTGTTGCAGTCAATTAGCTGAGTTGACAGCCGTGCATACGTGTCGTCGTTGCTTTTCTTTTTCCAAACGGGGTGTACAGATCAAACTGACGTCCGCGTTTGCCATTTCGTCATCTTCTCATTTCCTTCTTTCACTTGAGTATTCACACTTTTCTTTTCTCGTTGAACTTCCCTTCATTTTGTTTTTCCTCGTTCTTATTATTGTCTAGCGATGCTCTCTCGGACGGCGCTGCGGTGCGTGAAGTACGGCTCGACGCCGAAGGACATCCGCTACGGCATGGAGGCCCGCAACGCCCTCCTCGCCGGTGTGGAGAACCTTGTCAAGGCCGTCGGCGTCACGCTGGGTCCGAAGGGGCGGAACGTGATTCTAGAAATGCCCTATGCCAGCCCGAAGATCACCAAGGACGGCGTGACGGTGGCCAAAGCGATCGAGTTCGAGGACAGCTTTGAGAATCTCGGGGCAAACTTAGTGCGCCAGGTCGCCGGCCTCACGAACGACAACGCCGGCGACGGCACCACCACCGCGACGGTGCTGTCGGGTGCGATCTTCAAGGAAGGCTTCCGCAGCGTGGCGACGGGCACCAACCCGATGGACCTGAAGCGCGGCATTGACCTGGCGTGCCGTGAGGTGCTCATCTCGCTGGCGGAGCAGTCGCGGCCGGTCACGTCCAAGTCGGAGATTACGCAGGTGGCGATGATTTCGGCCAACATGGACCAGGAAATTGGCAGCCTGATCGGCGACGCCATGCAGCAGGTCGGCAAGGACGGCGTCATCACCACGCAGGAGGGCCGCTCGCTGAACACGGAGCTGGAGCTGGTGGAGGGCATGTCCTTCGAGCGCGGCTACACGTCCCCGTACTTTGTCACCAACACGAAGGCGCAGAAGTGCGAGCTGGAAAACGCGCTCGTCTACGTGGCGAACCGGAAGCTGACGAGCGTCGCGCACATTCTGCCAGCGCTCAACTACGCGATCCAGCAGAAGCGGCCGCTGCTCGTGATCGCTGAGGACGTCGAAGGCGAGGCCATGCACACCTTCCTCTACAACAAGATCCAGGGCCGCATCAGCGGGTGTGCCGTGAAGGCGCCGGGCTTCGGCGATATGCGCATCAATCAGCTGCAAGACATTGCCGTCTTTACCGGCTCGCAGATGATCTCCGAGGACCTCGGCCTCTCGCTCGATCAGAACGACTTCTCGGAGCGCTTCCTCGGCACCTGCCGCAAGGTGACCGTGTCGCGGGACGAGTGCATTCTGATGGAGGGCGGCGGCAGCGCCATTGCGGTGGAGGAGCGCGTGCAGATGATCAAGGACATGATCTCCGCCGAGGATCACGAGTACAACCGCGAGCGCCTCGTGGAGCGCCTGGCGAAGCTGTCCGGTGGTGTCGCCGTCATCAAGGTCGGTGGTGCCTCCGAGGTGGAGATCAACGAGAAAAAAGATCGCATCATCGACGCACTCAACGCGACCCGGGCTGCCGTGTCGGAGGGCATTTTGGCGGGTGGCGGCACGGGACTTCTGATGGCGTCGCTGCGGCTCGAGAGCGTTTCGAAGGATCGCCGCCTGCCGCCGGACATTCGTACGGGCGTAAATATCGTCAAGAAGGCGATTGGGCTGCCGGCGCGGTACATTGCGAACAATGCCGGTGTGGAGGGCAGCGTGGTGGCGGGCAAGGTGATGGCCCGCAAGGACCCGAGCTTCGGCTACAACGCGCAGACGGGCGAGTATGTGAACATGTTCGAGGCCGGCATTGTCGACCCCATGAAGGTGGTGAAGTCGGCCGTGGTGAACGCGTGCTCGGTGGCGGGGATGATGATCACGACGGAGGCGGCGGTGGTGGAGAAGGACCTGCTGGGTCGTGATAAGCGCATCGAGGACGAGGGAATGGAGGACAAGGAGAAGAAGCGCAGTGTCGACACGCTGCGGAAGCAGGTGAACGAGGAGAACGCGCCGATGCCGAAGATGGCGCCACCGATGAAGTTTGACATGAAGGGTCTGTAATCGGCGGCTGCGTGCATGCCTCCGTGAGGCGTACTTGTTGAAGAAAGGACGAAGGAAGGAGAGAGGAGTTTTGGGTGGTTTCCGAGGGGTAGGTAGCAAAGGGTGTGAGTGTTCGCGGGCAGGGAGTTGTGAAGGGCGATGAGGAATCGCTCTTTCCAGCTGCAGCGGCAACCATCATGGTTCGAGGCTATTGAGAACAGTCTCGTTTTCAGAGGTGTAAGCTGCTTTTTCTGTCTTCTTTCGTACTCACACTTTAGCCCTTTTGTTTTCCTCTCCAACGTTCAAGAAACTCTGCGTATCTCGTTTTTCGTTCTCTCCACTGTTGTTATTATTCATAATGCCTGTCACATATCAAGGAACTAAAAAAAAAAGGTTTAAAAACGTTTCTAAGCCGAATAGACGGTGTTGCGAGCGTGACCTTGCTCACTTAGGGAAATAGACACTAAAAGTACCTCACGGGTTTGGAGCAGTGATCAGGTTTTTTTTTTTCACAGTTGTAAAGTAAGATTCGATAGCTAGCAAAAAAAAATAGAAAGCCGCTCTCTATATGGTTTGTATAAAAAAAAAGGAAAGCACCTGCGAGCTTAAGAATTAGACTTTTGTTTACTATAATAACGTGGAAATGTCGCTTCGCGTTTCAGATGTTTTTAACACACTGAGATCAACAACAAAACTATCAATGCATCGTATTTTCAACTTCTGCAAATCGTCTTTTCTGTTCCTTCTTCGCACTTTGCCCTTTCAATACCTACTTTTCTACGCTTCCCGGCATGTTTCTTTCGCCTTCGTTGCTCCATCACAGCTTTTGTTTTCGTTCTTAGCTGCACACACCGCTCGCGTTCAGAGGTCCACACGTTGAGTTTCACATTCAAGTGTCTTGTTCCTTTGTATACAGTTTGCGAGCCGCGGTTCTTTTGGTTTTCATTGTTTAGTAATAGGCCGCGAAGCTTCCTAGTTGACACTAAGAAAAAAAAATCACGCACACAATTTTTACACACACACCCTCTATAAAACATCACCTTTCTCACCATCTTTCTCTCTTCTTTTTTCTCCTTTTAAAACCGCCATTTTATTTGATCAAGTCAGACGCAACTTTCGAGATGTCTGCGGAGATGAAGATTCTGAAGCCCAAGACGGTGCTGGACAACAAGTCCGACGACGCCCGCAAGCCGGTGAAGCTGATCCTCTTAGGCGACAGTGCGGTGGGCAAATCGAAGTTAGTCGAGCGCTTCCTCATGCAGCGCTACGTCCCGGTTCAGATGTCTACCTACGCGCTGACACTGTACCGCTACGACTTCGTTTCGGAGGATAACGAAGAAGTGGATGTGGACATCTGGGATACGGCCGGGCAGGAGCGCTTCGCCACGGTGCACCCGAGCTACTACCACGAGGCGCACGCCTGCATCCTCGTATTCGACAGCACGCGCAAGGCAACCTACAAGAACCTGGAGAAGTGGCTGGCGGAGATGCGCAACTACCGCGAGCACATTCCGTGCATCGTCGCGTGTAATAAGATCGACGTCGACCCCTCGGTGACGACGAAGAGCTTCGCCTTTGCCACCAAGTACAACTTCCCTCTCTATTACGTCTCGGCGGCGGACGGCACGAATGTCGTGCAGCTCTTCGAGAGCGCCATCTCGACAGCAGCCGCGTACAAGAAGAACCCGGCGAAGGACGACTACATGGCGCAGATCATTGACATGCTCAAGGACGACAAGAGTGCCGCAGCCGCCCCACCAGCCGCGTCGTAAGCAAACAGTAGAGAAAGATAGAGGGGGAAAAAAAAAGAGCGCAGAGGAATGCAAAAAAAAAAGAAAAACGCCTTTTAGAATTGAAGCGCAGGCTTTTCAGTTCGCGGATTTTTTTTTTCCTCTTTTGCTCTCGCTATGTGCTCTGGGAGAGGTTTCCCGATGATCTGGTGGAAGCTACATCGTTTTATTTTTTTCCCTGGTGTGCTTACGAAAGAGAGTTGCACAGGCTCGCTTTATCTTTTTTGTCGTGTTGATTTTTTCATTTTGGTTAAGTAACGTTGACGTGTAGATGTGTTGTAAGATAGCTACGATGAGAAGTGAAAACGAATTGTGTAGCAGTCAAGCAGCATGTAAATAGAATCACCATTACTGCTTTGATTGTGTTTCAAGCCAATTCGGTGTTGTTCTCACAATGTTGTTGTCGCCGCCAGTGGAGTAATTTTTTCCCCCGTATCAATTGCGACGCGAGAAAAAAGAATGGCAACGCGCGAGTGATGAGTTGGCTTCTTCAATTATTTCTTTTGTTTCTGTTTGTGACTTAATACTCGGTGGATTCGCATGCCTTGAGTGATCATACTCACTCGTTAGCAAGAGAGCTGCGAATTCCTTTCCGCCCACACACCAAAAAGAGAAAATAAATTGAAAAAAAAAACTTATCTTAGGTTTGTCAGTTGAAAAGACTTTGTTTTCTGAAAACTGCGTATGGCCTTTACCATTGTGTAAAGCTTATTGCCACTAGGTCTCACGACGATTGGCACTTTTTTGCAAGGTTTGTCGTCCCTGCCTTGCGTTTGGGTATTTATCAAATACTTTGGCTTTTCTGCTTCTTTTCTTTAGTAAAGCAGAAAAGAAACTCTAGGGTAACACTGCGGGTGCTCTCCTTGGCGCTGCCTTGTTTTTTCAAACGCACATCAATTAACCTCGTAATTTAAAAGCTTATTCCTCCAACCTCGTTTGTAAATGTGTAACAAAATGGAACCGCTAATCAGAGTCTAGCTGGCATTATACCTTCAATTTTAGCGCTTCTTCCGTTTCAAAAGCTGCTTCTTGCTATTTTTTTTTGTGTAGGTTATCGAACTCTAAAAGGTTTAAAACTTTTTCTTTACATTCTAAAAATGCCGTTCTCCGTCCAGCCTCTGCCGTTCGGCTACGACGCGCTCGCGTCGAAGGGTATCTCGAAGGAGCAGGTGACCTTCCACTACGACA
>JASAOP010002234.1:0-10324 GCA_030849055.1 Crithidia thermophila | reverse complement strand
TGACGTCATTTAGCTCGACAGCTGAGTGGAGAAGGAACGGTTTTCTTGTCTTTGTAAGGCTTGGCTATACACTTGAAAAGCTCACAAGGCGACAGTTGCTTCTCAAGTTCCGCTTTTTTGCTGGGTGTTTCTAATGACGTTCACGGAATCTCTTTTTTTTTCCCCCATGAAGCTCCGCTATCGTAGCCGATAGGTGTGTGCCAGTGAGAAGAAAAAAAATCATGAGATTATCAAATGTTCCAATAAAAAAAAACCCTTTTTTGAAACGGTATTTTGTCTTTTTTGAACAATTGATTTCAAATTTGAAAATATTTGAAGAATACTTTTGTTGTGTTCGTGAGCATTGATGCGCGGCTGTTGACACTCACGTGTTTGTCATCAAAGCGCCAGAGATGCTCAACGACGCGGACAGATGTAGTTAACGTTGACAATAACGAAGCCTTCCATGGCACAAAAGAGCTCAAAATTTTTAACGATTGTTTTTTTTTTCTTTAATTTATTCGGCAAAAACATGTTAGCTTTGCTTTCTAAATGGAAAAAAATAGGAGTTTAGTTCTACTCACCCTGATCATGGACTATTCTTCTTCTTTATACATTTTATTTCCAACTTCAAAAAGAGATAAGAGACACAGAAAACTTCCAATGGAGGCCAAGTGATTGCTTTGCACTGCCTCGTGTGTGGCGAGAGTTTTGCGGAACTCGCCTATTCATCAGTGGGAAGCTGGAGCAGCAACTGCCGCTGCAAAAACGTATCGCCTCAGTGGCTCTGAGGTGTGATGCCGTTTTTTATTTTCCTGACGGAATGGAACTCGAGACGGTTTGGGCTGAAGGTAGTGCCTCGTGGTGCGTAGTTTTTTTTTGTTTGTTTACCAGAGCTTCTCAATGCAAAGGGTGACCTTCTTATTATCTTGTTCAGATACTCGCTATACGCTGCAACATTTCATTTACACCTCACCCCGCTCTTTCCTTTTCCTTTCATTTTAAAATTTAAATGACGTTTACAAACACGCGACGATCAAATGTTCATCTTTTTTTTTCTCACGATACGTCCTTATTAAAAAAAAAAATGGCATTCAACGATGTTATAATTTTTTTTCCTCAAGCAAAATCAATACTGGTGAAGATAAAGGCGCAGTCGCGACGAAATAGTGTGCCACGCCTGCTGCACTGCGATATGCACGGTGTTTGCCCCTATTAGTTGACCCATTCGTCAATTTGCACGCGAGCAAGCATCCCTCGTTACTTCAGCTAAAAAATATTTTTGTGGCGATCGCCTTCCATTTTTATCGTTTTCATTATTCCTTCGTACTGGATTTTTTTTTTTGGTTTTTGTTTGATCTGCTTTCACGCTGACCTTGCCGAGCTACAGCAGCTAAAAACAACGTTTTGTTGCACAAGGGTAGGCGCGCTTCAAATTAGATAAAAAAAGCGCGTACTCTCTTTTTTTTTTTTTGGTCTTGGTTTTTACAGCCCTCTCCCCGTTTCTCATTTGTCTTTTTGTGCAGTGACAGCAAAACGTTCCTTTTTTTTGGGTTTGCTTTTTTAAATTGCCATTCAACAGTATACATCGGCATTTTGCGTTCACTCTCACTTTTTTTCGTTTCGGATACTAAGAAAGTAGAGGCTCCACACAACAAATGGAGCGCGAGCCCTCTCCAATGTACAATGGCTCGTCGGCCGTGCGCAGCACGCGTGCACCACCAGTGCTGCAGGTGAACGTACTGTACGGCCTGACCGGCGATGATATGGTCGGTGGTGGAGCCGGCCCTCTCGGCAACAGCAGCGGTATTGTCAACGCCTCTGCCATCAATTTGAGTAGAACGCAGACCTCAGTGGCGGGCGGGACGGCAGGGAACAGCAACGGGGTGGCCTCGACCTTCTCCACCACGCGGCGCATCACCAGCGATGGCGTTAGTGCGAACAACGGCGCCTTTTCTCTCACCGCGTCGAACGGCAGTGGCACGGCCACCTCGTCGTCGTCGCTGGCGAAACCCGTGCTGGACCCGGCGCAGGTGCGGTGCTGCCCGCTCGACCAGTGGGTGCCGGACGCCCACGTCGTGAACTGCATGGCGCCGGACTGCACCAACAACTTCTCCCTCTTCAACCGCAAACACCGCTGCCGGATGTGCGGGCGTGTCTTCTGCGCGTCCTGCTGCAACAACCTTGTCTACATCTCCGCCGCCATCGCCGCCAAAACGATGCCGGGGGGCATGACCGAAACTGCGATGGCCGCCAACGCCTACGGCGCCGGCACCAACTCGTCCGCCATCACGCCGGAGCCGGCTGGGGCGGTGCACAACGGCACGGGCGCCTACGGTGGTGGATCAACGAACAACAACGGCAGCGCGGCAGCGCAGCGGAGCACCGGCGAGGACTCCTCTGCCGGCTCCGCCACGCCCGGCGTACTGACGCCGACCACGATAGCCACCAACACGAACCCCGACGGTAGCATGCCGGCATCCCCGGCGATTAACGCGACGGCGACGAATGTGGCGTCGATGATCTCATCGCCCGTGACGGCCAACGCGGTGCCGTGTCGCGTGTGTGCGAGCTGCTCGTACGAGGTGCAGCTGGTGGTGTCGACGCGCCAGGAGAACGGCGAGCTGCGGCGCCGCAGCCGTGGCGAGCTGAAGATGCTCCAGCGCGTGCTGCTGGTGAATGTTATGACGTATCTGAACCTGCTGGATTTGGCGAGTGTGGCGCTGGTTTCTGCCGACTTTTACTTCATGTCGCGCGACAACCTTATCTGGTACCAGTACAACATGACGCGGTGGGTGCAGGAAGGGGAGGCGATGCAGCTGTCCTCTCTGAAGTCGCGGGCAGAGGCGATGCGGGCACAGCAGCAGCGCAGCTCCACCTGGTACGGCGGTGGCGGCAGTGCCCCATCCTCCTTGGCGGATGACATCTTTAAGAGTACCCCGGCGATTCAGGACGCGACGGCGCTGTCGGAGAGCGAGGCGGCGAAGCGCGTCATCTCCCTCCACGCCCGGTACAACTACACGCAGTTTCTCGACTTTGCGCGTCGGCAGGAGATGGCGCGGTGTGAGGGGCTCTCCTCGTTTTCCCTCGGCGCCCGCATTCTGCTGTCCAGCCCGATTCGCGTCGCGTTGGTGGGCCCGTGCGGAATTGGCAAGACGGCGGCGGTGAAGTCGTTTCTGGGAGAGAAGGCGACGCAGATGGTCGTGCGGCCCACCATCGGCTTTCAGCGTCGCGCCATCTCCGTGCGGCTGGCCGGCGGCCTCTCGACGGAGGTGACGCTGCACCTCTACGACCTCAGCGGCGCCGACCGCTACGAGGAACTGCGCCGCTTTGTGTGCCGGCACTGCCACGCCATCGCGCTCTGCTACGACCCGAACCAGAAGGTGACGCTGGTGCAGGCGGCGGACATTATGATGGAGCTGGAGCCGGCGCTGGGCCCGCAGCCGGTGGTGGTCTGCGGGCTCTTGCGGAAGAGCGCGCACGCAACGACCAGCGCAGGTGGCTCGGCGCTGACGGCGTCGCGTTCAACAGGCGCGTTCGAGGGCGGCAGCAACCCTCGGCAGGCCCTGTCGCTGGAAGAGCACCACAACGCCACTTCTCTGCCCATCAGCTCCAGCGCAGCAGACCGGACCGACAGCCCCGTCACCTCGCCGCCGTCGCCGGCGCTCTCCAAGGCGAGTCGCAGCGGCGCTGACGACGTCGCCGGATCGTCGCCGCGGCCCGGCAAAACGGCGGACGACAGCGGCAGCGCCTGTGCCCCGTCGCTGCCGCGCGCGAACACGTTTGTGGCGACGTCCGGCAGCGCGGCGGCGTCGATGCCAGCCTCGGCGATCCACCGTGGCGTGGCGGCCGCGACGGAGGTGTCCGTGGAGGATGCGGTGGGCATTACGGTGCGGGGGCAGTCCTCCATTCAGTGCCCGATGATGCACCCCGCCCCTCTCTTTGAGGCGGTGGTGCAGGCGGTGCTGGACCGCCTGGCCGAGGCGACGGTGGCCAGCACCACCAGCATCTCCGACATCAGCGCGGAGCTGACGATGCAGGGCGGCGATGGCAGCCCATCGGGGAGCATGACGGGCCGCATGCTGAGCGCCATCAATCGCAGCGTGCCGAGCAGCGCCATTCGCGCGTCGGTGCGGCGTCGCCGGCCAGCCGTGTCGCGCACAATTGTGCAGGATTTACTGAACCTCACGATGCAGCCCTGCGCCTTGGACATCCTGCTGGATCGAAAGTGAGACACGAAGTGAGCAAAAAGCAGGAATTGGGAGAAAGGGGAGGCTGAATTAGCCAACGCGGAAAGGGCGAAAAGCAGTGTAGCGCGAAGCACTGAAAGACTTTGAGCATACATTTTTTTTTTTCGCTTTCCTCGCTCCATTTGAAACGCAGTTGTACCACGTTCGGCGCTTTTTGAATGGTGTCGCTTGCATGTGATTGAAAACATATACGCACAAGCTCTCGAGTTGCACCCCGCTGTTTCTTTTCACCGCGATCAACCTTTCAGCACTTTCTTTTTTTTTTTGTATACCAATTCGGACCGTAAAGCCGCTAACTGTTTTCTTTCTTTTTGTTTTCGACACTTTTGCTCTGTACATTTATCAAGCGGTTTTACGTGTTTCTGATTAGAAACGATGTCCTTCATCTTGTTCTTTTTTTCTTTTCTTGTTGTCTTAGGCTCTTGAAATTGTTCTTCCTTTCTATGCCTGTTGTATTGCGCTGTGCTTGAGGGCGAGCAGAGCCTGCCGTTGATTTTTGAAGCTGAACGATGTTTTTTTTTTTCTTCCTTTTCTTCCCCGCTGGCCACTTTCCCATCATTGTGTTCTCGTTGCTGAGTATTTGCTATCTCCATTCTTGTAAAGTTGATCAAAAGAGAAAGAAACACGAAAAAGTAAGCTCTAAATTGTCGGTAGGATCGGAATAACGAAAGAACTTGCACTTGCAGATCGCATTCCTTTTCTGAGAATCAAACGTTCACACTAACGAGGAGTACTTTCCACTGATTTAAAAGTATCTTGAATTCCACTGCCAGTAGGGAACGCAACACTGCAGAAAGGGGGAAAAAAAAAACAGGCCTTCGCGTTCTGCAGGGACGGTACACGCAAATGCTCGGCAGTAGCTTTAAAGCATCGCATATCGCAGTTTGATTAAAAGAAAAAATGTTCTGGTTTTCCCTCTCTCAGGTTAGGGGATGTGTTCCTCCTCCTCGTTCTACTTTCTATTCTTCTGCTCCGTTTCTCTTCAGTTTCTTTCCTCTCTTGTCACAGGGAATTTGTTCTGAATTAGCCGCTCTAGAAAAGCCAAGAACAGCTTGCGAAACTTCTAATTTTTTTCTTTAACACAAAATCCCACATTTTTTCTCTCTGTTTAAACGTGCAGTTGTTTAATATTACCTGTTTTTAAACCTTATAAAACTTCTAATTTACATAAAAGGAGCAAAAACTAATTGACGCAGAGCTAGCCGAGCATCAGCACTGCTTCCTCTTATTATTCATAAGCGGTTTTTTTATTTCTTTTTGGGAGTTACATCTTTGTCCCGTTACCAAGGTCGTGACACTTTGTATCTAAGATGGCTACGTCAGGCGACAAGGACTTTTTGGCGAAGAAGATCGTCTCGAGTGATGGTCCAAAGGGTGGCGAGATCGTGCACGACGCGGCGCTGCGGGAGTGGTGCCTCACCCGCATTGAGCCGGAGGAGGAGTCAAACCGCCGCATTTCCGTGCTCGAGCGCATCGTCAACCTGGTGCGGGTGTGGATCCGGCACACCATGATCACCGAGTTCCGCATGCCGGAGGCGTCGGCGGCGCAGGTGGAGGGCCGCATCTTCACCACGGGCTCTTTTCGGTACAACGTGCACACCTCCGGCAGTGATATTGATATGGTGCTCGTGGCCCCGAGCCTCGTCACGCGCGACCACTTCTTCGACACCTTGGCGCCACGCCTGAAGAGTGAGCCGTGGGTGAGCGACCTGCACTGCATTCGTGAGTCGCGTGTGCCCATTATCGCCATGGTGTGCGACGGGGTCGATATCGATCTGTCCTTTGTGTCGATCCGGCAGGACCGCGTGCCGGAGGTGATCACGGACGACCTCCTGCAGGGCCTGGACGAGCAGTCGGTGCTGAGCTGTAACGCGGTGCGTGTGGCGCACAACATCATGGACCTTGTGCCGAACAAGGCCGTCTTCCGCCAGGCGCTGCGCTTTGTGAAGGCGTGGGGAAAGCAGCGTGCCATCTACAGTAACACCTTCGGCTTCCCCTCCGGTATTGGCTGGGCCATCCTCACCGCCTTTGTGTGCCAGTGCTACCCGAACCAGAACGCCGCCGGCATGGTGACGCGCTTCTTTCGCACCTACCACACGTGGTTCAAGCCAAACCCGCACGAGACCGGCACCGAGAACCGCGCCATCTACCTGACGGAGTCGATGCGGGCCCGCAGCACCCTCGGCCGCGGCTGGGACCCGCGCGAGTCCAAGTCGGACGCGAAGGCGCTCTTCCCCGTTCTCACCCCCGCCGTGCCGTACGGCAACGCGTGCTACAACGTGACGCTGACGAACCTGCGCCAGCTGTGCGACGAGTTCCAACGCGGCCACGAGCTGCTGAGTCAGTCCCTCGGTCTCAGCGCGGCGGAGGCGAAGGCGCGCTTCGGCCCCTTCGGCGTCTGGTCCGCCGTCCTCGAGCCGGCCCCGTTCTTTGGCAAGTACCAGTACTACCTCCACATCAAGGTCTCGTGTAGCGACGCGGCGCACTACCAGGCCTACGCCGACGGCGTGGAGTCGCGCATGCGCTTTCTGTGGGCCGGCAACGCCAAGTCGCGCGGCCACACGCTGGAGGACTACCAGCAGCTCCGCCTGCACCTCAACCCGCGCCGTTTCGAGGACCCGGAGGAGATGGAGCTGCGGGCACGGCTGACGAGCAAGGCGGCGGCCGGCACGGGTGCGACCGGACGCGGCAGTGTGGGCACCCGCGCCTCTGGGCAGCTGGGCAACGACAGCCACTCCGCCTCCCTGCGCGGCAGCCTGTCGATGAAGGATGGCGCCGGCGCCGCGACGGGCCCGACGTCGTTCACGGCCCACTACTTCATCGGCATGACGGTCGACACGAAGGTGTCCTCCGCCAAGATCGACCTGGTGCCCGCCATTAAGACGTTCCACGCCGACATCCGCGAGCTGCGGCAGTACCGCGACGGCGTGACGAAGCTGCCGGAGATCTCGCTGGTCGACATGGCCCGCATCCCAGCCTTCGTGAAGGAGGCTGCCGGGTACACGGAGGGCGAAGATGCCGCCGAGGCCGACGCGCGGGAGAAAGTGGCGAGCGGCAGCGATGGACACGGCAGTGCGGCGTCAGCCCCGACCAACGGGCACGGCGCAGCCACCGTGTACAACGGAGCCTCCGCCACGACCACCACGGCCAACACCACCGCCACGTCAGCGACGGCGGCGCACAGCAGCAACAGCGGATCCGCGGCTTCTGCGGCGACGCAGAGCGTGGCAGGAGAAGGACAAACGTGCACCACCGCGCGCGATGCAAACAGCGGCGTGGTGTCCGGTGAGGAGGGTGCGTCGCGGAAGCGAGAGCGTGAGGAGGGTGACGAGGTCAACGGCAAGAGGTCCGTCGCTGATGAAAAGGGAGTTGCTGGCAGCGCCAAGACGGAGGCTCTTGGAAGCGCGGTGGGTGCAAATGGTGCGAAGGCGTCCTCTGCCGCTGCTGCTGCAGCTGCCAATGACGACGACGACGACGATCTTGAGCGCGCACTCGGGCTCGATTTCTGAAAAAAGAAAAAACAAAGAGACAAAGGATAAAATTGACTTTTATTATAATGGTTATTTCAACAACTTCAACAAACTATTTGGGTTTTGTTTTCCATCTTCGTGATTATTATTTTACTTTTTTTTGACAGCTAAATTTTTTCCGACCTGCGTGCTATTGTCTCTTTGTATGTGAATGTCTACCATTAACAAAACCTTTAAAAACCCGCTCGATACTTACTTGTCGCACTCTAGGCTTGATGTGCCTTCTGCTTGTGATTTTTTGTTTTGCTTTCTGTCCTGCTTTTTGAATGCTGCTCCCCGAGCTAAAGGAAAGAAAGAAAAAGAATATGGGGGCAATTTCGGGCTCATGCCTGTGCTCATCTGCAAACTTTTTTTTTTGGATCTTTATTTTCAAAACAATACAAATTGGAAGTGAAAATGATGTGTGGGGAAAGGTCACACACATTTCGAAGACTGCTGGGCGTGCTTTGAAGTTTACTAGACTTGGGGAGCAACTCATTGTCCGCATGAGTATTGTGAAGAAGAAATGACTCTTATCTCTATATCATTCCTCGCTCTTTTTCGACCTTTTATTCTGCCTTAATGTTTGTTAGTCGTGGTCATTTCAACATCGTCTCACGTTACTTACTTTCTCAGATACATTTTTGTTTCACAAACACGTACATTCCATCCTTTTCTTTGTCTTTCGAATATACAATCCTACTACACATCGTAATTATTGTTTGTTGCTGCTTCCCATCAAAATACTATACACAACTTTTTGGTCGACCCGTCTGCTACAAAGCAAAAAAAAGCTCGTGCGAACGTATTGCTTTCCATTTCGCTGCTGCTTCTTGTTTTACAAACAATGTCGCGCTGGCTTGCAGAGCGGTGCGGCGTCGCCACGGTGCTGGAGAAAACGCTGCGGCGCTGCGTGTGGAGCGCTGCGTGGCTGCGCGAGGCGGAGCCGGCGGCGGCGGCGAGTCAGCACATCGACCTGAGTCAGCTGATGGAGCGTGCCGGCGGGGCGGCGTACGACATTTGTGCAACGCTCTACGGCAACCAGAAGCACTGGCTGATCCTGGTCGGTCCAGGCAACAACGGCGGCGACGGCTACGTCATTGCCCGCCACGCCCGGAGCGCTGGCAAGGCCGTCACGGTGCTCTGCATGCCGCACCAAAAACCGCTCCCGACGGAGGCGACACGAGCGCGGGAGGCGTGGCAGGCGGCCGGCGGCACCGAGGAGACGATGGAGGCCGGCAAGCCGCTTTCGGTGCCCGCCGACGTCGACCTCGTCATCGACGGGCTCCTCGGCACCGGCATCGCCGGACGCCCGCGAGAGCACTACGAGGAGGTGATCCGCGCCATCAACGCGCTGCCGGTGCCGCGGGTGGCCATCGACATCCCGTCCGGTCTCAATGCGGAAACCGGTGTGGCGGCGGGTGCCTGCGTGCGGGCCGACCACACCGCCACGTTTATCTGCTTGAAGCCCGGGCTGCTCACGGGGCAGGCGCGCGACTACGTCGGGCAGCTGCACTACCGCAGTCTCGGTCTGGAGCAGTGGATGACGGCACCCGAGCGGCTGCAGCAGGCCCTGTGCCGGCGTGTCGCCATCGACGACGTCGACGCCTTCTTTGGCACGCCGCGGTCGGCCTCCGCCCACAAAGGCAGCTGCGGCAAGGTGGTCCTCGTGGGCGGCGACCACGGCACCGGTGGGGCAATCCTCATGTCCGCGGAGGCCTGCGTGACGGCCGGTGCGGGGCTTACGCGGGTGCTGACGCGGCCCGAGTACGCCACCCCGCTGCTCACCCGCTGCCCCGAGGTGATGGTGACCACCGTCACCGACAGCGCGGCCCCGTCGTCGTCGTCGTCTTCGACCAAACTGGCGCAGCAGCTAGAAGACGCCTTCCAGTGGGCCACCACGCTCGCTGTCGGGCCTGGCCTCGGCTCCGCGGAGTTCGCGCACGTGTCCGTCTCCGCCGCCATCCAACACGCCGCAGCGCACCCGGAGAAGACGCTTGTGATTGACGCGGATGGCCTGAACGTGCTGGGGGAGCAGCTGCGCGCAAAGGCGACGATGCCGCACCTGCCGAACAGCGTCCTCACCCCGCATCCGGGCGAGGCGGCCCGCCTGCTGAACTGCAGCATTGCCGACGTGGAGAAGGACCGCGTGGAGGCGGCGCGCCGGTTGGCGGCCATCTTTGGTGGGACGTGTCTCCTGAAAGGTCCCGGCACGGTGGTCTGCTGTGACCCGCGCAGCAGCCCGCGTGACGCTGGTGCAGCTGCGGATGACCGTGCGGTGGACGCAACGGCGGTGGTCGGGGCGCCTTCTCAGCTGGCGCACGTCGCCATCGTGGACGCGGGCAACCCCGGCATGGCGAGCGGTGGCATGGGCGACGTGCTGACGGGCCTTCTGGCGGGACTCGCCGCGCAGAGGCTGCACAGCACCTTCGACACGACCTGCGCCGCGGCGTTGGCGCACGGTGTGGCTGCCGACGTCGTGGCCTCCGCCGACGACCGCGGCACGCGCGGGCTGCGTGCGACAGAGCTGATCGCGCACATTCCATGCATTGTCAACGCGACAGGACTGTCCCAGCTGCGCCAGAA
>JASAOP010002233.1:0-10254 GCA_030849055.1 Crithidia thermophila | reverse complement strand
TAGACACGTGAAACAAAGTAGATAGCGTTTGGAAAAAAAAAGCTGAGAACAAAGGAAAAGCCGCAACGCCTTTAAAACAAAAAGAAATAAGTTTGATAAAGAAGCTGCCGCTGAAACTTAACACTCGTGTTTAGTTTTATACAACGCAGCTAGTGCGTAATTAGCAGAAGCATCGCATAAAATCTAACACATTGAAGAGGCAAAGATGAAAATAAAAGTTATACATCGTGGACTTTTGCATTGGCTCGTGACTTGTGTCCTGTTGACGTCAGAGATGCCAACAGGAAAACAAGGAATAAATACTGGAGCTAAGAGAAAAAGGTACAACTGCTTTTGCTAGTCACTTTTCATTTCAAACAGCATTTTATTCCCTTTCCGTGAGGCAGAGACTTTCAAAGTCAAAAAATGGACAGTTGAGGTGTGTATTGCTCAAAGTACAGCAACACTGCTTTTCCTCGCTGTTGTTCGGCTATTTCCAATTGCTTAAAAAAAAAAAAGGTTAGCTTTGGTTGCAAAATTCATAAATAGGAGTTGACTTTTTTTCTTTTAGAGTAGGTGCTGAATGTAAAACGTATAAGTAGAAGTAAAATCAGGGTGCGTTTCTTTGTTGTTGATGCTTTTTTCCTTGCTCACCAAGATCGGCGTCTCGTAGATAAAAGAACAGAGGAGCAGCAACCGTCTTGCTGTTTTAAGCAAGAAGCACCGGGGGAAAAAAAGAGAAAGTTTTTTTCAAAGAAAAAATAACGTTCAAGTAGAAAAAAGGGGTGTTAATGCTTAAAACCAGAACAGCGCTGTACTTGCAACCGTCATAAGCACCAATGCCACCCACTGGCACCCGGCACTCCACGACACACGCACAGCTCTGTTGCTCTCCTTCTGTGCGCACTGCAGGTTTCCCGTGAGCTCGTAGCTCTCCACACACTGCGCACAGTTGTTGGCGTTACCCGTCTCACACGTGATGCAGTGCGACACCGCACACTCCGCAGGGGCGTGACTGCCTGTCTTGCTGCTGCTCGAAGAAGCCGGTGCATGAGCGCTGCTGCTGCTCGACTCGACAGGGCACGTGTTTGCCGTAGCGCAGTCCTCCGCGTTCACGGCGGCATCCACAGTGATCCAACTTTTGCCCACCCACGCAGACGGCAAGCAGCCGCAGAAGTCGTTGTTTTCGAAGTCAGCCCTGTAAAGACGGCTGAGCCCTTCCCACTGCTCCGGAATAGAGCCGGTGAAGTTGTTGTTGCTGAGGACCACGTAGGGAAGGAATTGCGCGGCCGACCACGCAGCCGGGAGAGTTCCGCTGAGCTGGTTGTCGTTGAGCTCAACAGATTGCAGGTCTGAGAAGCTGCCCCATGAAGCAGGAATGCTGCCGGTGAGCTTGTTGGTACTGAGATCAATACTGTCGAGGTTCAAAAAGCTACCCCACGAAGCTGGAAGAGTGCCACTGAGCTGCGTGCTGGAGAAGTGCAGATAACGAATATTTGACCACGCTGCGTATTCAGTCGGCAGCGTGCCGGAGAGTTGCGTACGAGAAACCAGAAAAGTGTCACGCGCGTCATGGGGCTCCATTCCGGCGGCAGCGTGCCAGTGACGCGGGTGGCAATCACGTTGAAATTCGCAGGATTGACGCTCTTCCACTCGGGTGGCAAAGTCCCACTGATTTGCGTCTCTTCGAAGTTGATGTTGTACAAGTTGATTAGGGTTTCCCACGCTGCAGGAAGGGTGCCAGATATCGCTGCGTAGGACGCGTCGAAGGCGATCAAGCCTGTGAGTTTTCCCCAGCTGGCAGGCAGCGTGCCGTGCATGTTTCTGTTGTCGCGGAAGGAGATGGTAGAGATGATGAGCTTCTCTGGCTGTATGTCATTCGTTAAGTCCGGCAGCTGCCCCGTTGCATCAAAATTACCGAAAAAAGACTTAAGCCACCGGAACTGCAACTGACACCAGTCCAGGCGCAGAAGTCATTTCCCGTCCAACTCGCTTGTTTTCGAGAGCCGATGCTTCCCTTCAGCAGCTGCGGAAAAGGCTTTGATAGTTTTCTGCTGCGCCGCAGTGAAGCACGCTGTAGTTGTGCAGCTGGCATAGCCACCCGCAACACAGAACACAAGCAGCAAAACAGCGACGCCGACGCAGATCGCCATCGCGCGGCGACCGCTACGGCGAGGAAGGGCAGCAGCAACGCAAGTCATTGTAAAATCCTTCGGTTCCTAGTGTGTAGCTGCAACAGAGGCGCCAAAAATAAAAAGGCTAGTCGCTTTTGAAAAGTTAATAGAATTTGAAGTCTTAAAGAAGAACAACAGTAACAACAATAAAAGACAAATTGAGAGGCGGGGAGAGAAAGAGTACCGAATTTAGGGATGTTTCAAACGTGTTTCCAAAAAAAAAAAAAAATGTGTTCGCATCACAATTGCTACATCTAGCAGCACCGCCTTCTTCAAAAAAACTATATTTTCGCTGCTCAGCAAGCCTGCCTTCTCCCCTGGTTGCGCAGAAAACTCTGAGCAAAAGCTTGGTGGCATTTTTGTGTAGAGAAGATGCACGATTCACTAGTCCTTTCTCAATTGTTGCTTTCTTGTCAGCCATAGAAAGGATCAAAAATCTTATAAAAATGGAAAGTCTTATTTTACAATTTTTAATTGCTCTCGAGAGTCAACAGAGAAGACGCCATTAACGATAGAGATGAAGCAAAAAAAAAAAAGGAGTATGTATATATATTTTTGTATGTAAAAAAAGTCAAGTGCTTTTGGTATTCTTCCTTGGACACAAAGTCTCTAAAATGCTTAATTAATATTAGGTGTTCACTGGCTAGAAAAAAAAAAAGGAAGATGTGAGCAGCACGCGCTGCAAGTACTCTCAAAACTCTTAAAAAAAAAGGGAAGAAAAAAATGAGGGACAGATTTGTGCAATAGACGAGAAAACGTGGGAAAAATTAGCTTTTAAATTTTGAAAACACGACCGTGCACCGCGACGAGACTGCTTACAAGTAAAATTGGAAAAAATATTGCGGACTACGAATCCGAAATCACCGAGGAGAATGGTACCACGTTGTGAACCATGACATTACATCACGCTGCAGGCGGCACACCGCGACTCAATACAATTTGCCTCCCGAGGGGCGTCCACGTCGCTAATCGAGGTGATGCTGCTCACCACCGGCGTAATGAAGGCGACGCGCTTCGAGGAGGTGCGCGGCGGGCTGACCGGGCCGTCGTCCGAAGACGCCAACAATTGCGCCGTCTCCGCGGTCGCCTCCGCCGGTGCTGGCGCGATCTCCGCCGCCTCTCCGCTCTCGGCGTTCTGCAGGGCGTACGCGTTCAGTGCGGCCACACCGTCCACGGCAGCCGCCGGTGCCGCAGCGGTGGTGGTCGGTGGCTGCGACGGCGCTTCGTTGAGCGGCTCCTGCGGCGCGGGATGCGGGGCGGGCGCCGAGACGACTTCCGAATTCGCCTCTGTTTGTGTAGGCTCAGGCGTAGGTTCGGGTGTAGCTTCCGGTTCTTTCACGGCTGCCGGCTGCGGCTCCGGTGCTGGGGCCGGTGCAGGCGCTGATGTTTCCTGCGCCGGCTCGTTGACGTGAGGCGTCTCCGGCACCGCAGCTGCGGCGGGTGTGTCCGTCGGATGTGCCTCCGCCGCCGGCACGGGGGTGGCGCTGGTGGAGTTCTCCGGCGTCTCCTCTACTTCCTCAGCGTCGACGCGATCATTCTCCGGCGGCGGGGTCGGCGTGCCGCTGTCCCCACTCTTTTTGTTGTTCGGTCTTTTACGGCGACCCATTTTGAGTGCAGTAATATAATTGGGAAAAAGATGCTATTTCTTTTGATAAACAAAGACTTACTCTTGATGGTTTTTTGAGCTCTAAAGAGAGAAAGAAAATTGTTGGTTGACTTTCGCAGGGTTTTTTTTTAAGGTTGTGGAAGGTAAAGAAAAGGGAGATAAAAGATGGAGGAAAAAGCGTGTTGACCAATCAGTGAAGAAAAAGTGAAAGTTTGGGTTTTGAAAGCTGCCAAACAACTTCAGAAACTGGGAATAGGGAAGCCAGAAATGTGTTCAATTTTACAACAGCGGAGTTCAAAAGGTATTTATTTATTTTTTTGCAGCGCAGTTGTGAAGCCGTCAGCGGAGCGACCATTACCACTTTTTCATAAATGCCTTTCAGCTCACGTTTTTCCTATTATTATTCTTTTCAGATAAAAGAGAGCACAAAACTTGAGAAAAAAAAAAGAAAAGAAAAGAAAAAAACGTAAACTAACATTATCTTTTAATTATTGACCCAAAGAACACAAGAGTCTGACACACGAAAGACAGAGAAAGAAGAAACCGCAGTTGGCTTTTCCTCCGTGTGTCGTCTCTCCTGTCTCGAAAAGAGTGGTGCAAATGAGGAAAAAAAAAGATGTCATCGTTTACTTCAGCAGTCGAAAAACATTCCACACACTCTGCCACACCATCTTCGACGGAATAACGTCGAGGTACACGAGAGCGGCCAAGTTCAGCAGCAGCAGCGAGCACAACAGCAGATCCAAGCGCTCCGCTTTTGCCTTCTCCTGCGCAAATTCTTCCAGGACGGCCGTGTCGCCCGCAGCCACGGACTTCGCCTTCGCGCTGGGATGCGGCCGCCTCGACTTCTCGTAGCGACCCTGAAAGCGGAGAAAGCGGGGGTTGACGTAGAGGAAGTACGCTGCCGCCACAATGAGGACGTTGATGGCGACGTAGTTGACGAGCAGCACCACCGGCACCTCCGCCAGCCGCTCCGGCAGGTCGTAAATCTCCGTCGAGAAACGGACAAGAAAGAAGTTGATGAGCACCGTCAGCGCCACACTTATCCAGTCCGTCGGGTTGGTGAAGGCGAAGGCGAGGAGAGTGTTCAGCACGCAGAAGATGCTCACTAGGGTCCAATCCACCACCTGGTCGGAGAGTGGGAAGCTGACGAAGAGAAGAAAGATGAAAATGCTTGGCAGAAAGCGCGTGGGACTCCGACGGAAGTGTTCTTCATTAATTTTTTCCGATACAACGTCGAGGTACTCCTGCTCCAGCTGCTGCTTCTTGCGCTCCTCCTCTTTCCGCTTCATCGTGCCCTCGCGGATCCGCTTGGCGATTTCAGCAGACGAAACAGTCGCCATATCGATTAACTATTGGAAGAAGGAATCAAAAATAAATAACACTTTTTTTTCCAGTGTGAAGAGAAAAAAAAAAAAGCAGAGTTCAAAAAATGCGCGTTACTACGGGCACCTTTGTTAATTCTTTGTTGAAGCGCGTTGATAGCCGTCGCCATTGATGTAAGGATCGTGGTGGATGAATCGTCAAAAAAGGAAGCGAAAATAAAAAAGCAAGAAATGTGATTGAAGAAAGCAACGAGGAGAAGAAAAAGAAGGGAAAGTGTTCGATAAACTAACCAAAAATTTCTTTATCTGCTCACGAGAAGCGATGTCTTACATTGCCACCTATAGATGTGCGTTGTCACTTTTTCTTTTGCCTGCGCACCTTTTTTGCGAGGAGGAATAATAAAAAAGGCACTGACACGTTGTCTGTTCTTTTCCGGCAACCAATAGAAGTGTTTTGAAGAAAAACTTTTGATCTGTGTGACTTGGTGTCTGATTTTCTGAAAGTGGGAGAAGGTATAAGTTAATTGTTACGCTCTGTCCTCCGCATTAAGCATTCAACTGTGTCGCCACTCGACGAAATAAACCTTCTCGTACGTCGGCCGGGATGGCAGCGCGCATTTGCGGTAACACCTCAGCCATGATCGCGCCAGCGTCCACCGACTCACCGGACGCTGCGCGGCGTGCCAACGTCTCCTTGACGAGCGAGCGCAGCTGACACATCCATGGCGCGTTGTCGTCAGAGCCGCTCAGCTGCTCCCTCAGATACGCGGATAGTTCAGCTTTTTGCGCATTTGTCATCGCCTCGTAGGCCACGTGGCCGCTACTAGAGGTGGTGCTCATCTCTGCACTCTGTTTAACGAGGTGCTCTATTATGAGGTAAGAATGATTTCTGCTGTGCAGCAAGGTGCTAATTCTTTTCCTCGATGTGAGAAATTGTACTACAAAAATAAAAAGGAGGGGGTTGACAAACAGCGTTACGTCTTTGGAAAATTTCACACTGACAAAGCAAGTACCATTAAAAATCCTATTTTTCCCGCTTTTTGCATTTCTAGTACACAAAAGTCCGTGTTGAATCCATCCAGTAGTTTTGTTCTGGCACCATTCAATGCATTTGCCAATCCATCATGCACAGGAGTAGACGTTGAGCATCACGATGGTGCACAGAAAAGTGAAATAGATCTAGGGTTTATGTGCATACTGGGTACGCCCTGTCTCGCCGTTTGTGTATTTCACAACACTTTGATTCTATTACAGTTTTGCTGTTTTGATGACGGTTCTCGTGAACCGACCTCCGCAGCGCTGCTGAAGCGCCAAGGAGTTACTTAAACAAAGAGAGAAAACAGTGCCACACGCACGGAAGTGAAGAGTTGAGACAAAAAGACACAGCGCACAGAAAAAAATAAACTAACGACTGCACAACGCTAACATGTTGCTAGTCATGGAAAAGCAAACGTATCAAACAAGGGAAAAAGAGAACTTTAAATCACCAGAAGCGCTCCCTTTTCTCTTTCTTTAACCACTCGATGTCAAAAATACTGACGTGTAGTTCAGCCATTTTCACACCTTTAATTTTAATAAACCTTCTTTTTGTTTGAAAAATCTCGTAACGTCCTCCTTTTCTCGCTGCCTCAAACATCAGTCCAGAAGGAAGCAGCCTTTGTGCTGGGCGGCGAACAGAGCACCCGAGGACACCTGGAGGATCGCGTCCTTGGCCACCGTCGACACCAGCGGCAGGCTGTTGAGGGCCTTCATGCCCACCGACGCCAGCCCCGGGGTGCCGTAGGTGAGCTTCTTGATGGCCTCCATGCCAGTGATCATCGGAGCCGTGTGGCTCAGCATGTGCCCCGCAAACACCTGCCCGACAGCGACGCTGCTGCCGATATCCTGCCCGCTTCGGATGGCCTTCTCCAGGACGGAGGTGAGTGCGCAGAGGTCGTAGATGCCGAGATTGAGCCCCTGTCCAGCGAAGGGGTGGATGCCGTGCGCCGCGTCCCCCAGCAGAATTGCGCGCGGCGCGTACGGCGTCGTCGCGACGTTCAGCTTCAGCGGAAAGGAGCCCTGCGCGCGTTTTACCTTGCCGTCCACCGACGCCGACTGCGGCACCTCGACGATGCGGGGGATGTCGTTGGGAGCGAAGGCGCACAGACGCCGGTTCAGCTCCGCGACGAGGTCCTCCTGCGAGCTGGCCAGGAGTTCCTTCGCGTGCTGTGGGGTGGTGCTGAAGACGATGTTTGCCGTCTCCTCCGATGTCGGAAGCATCGCAATGATCTTGCCATCGCGGAAAAAGTTCTGGAAGCTGCACACGTTGCCGTCGTTCACCTTCTCGAGGCGCACATCGCACACGAAGGCGGTCTGCGCGTAGTCCTCCTGCAGCGACGGTGTCGAGAGCACATCGCGCAAAGGGCTGCCGCGACCCTCGCAACCGAGCAGCAGACCGAACTGCGTGTCGTGCTTCGACTCGCCAGACACGAGCTTCGCCGTCCCCCACGGACCATCGAGGCTGCCCTGACTCGGCAGCGTCACAGCCTCCAGGTGGTGGTTGAAGCACAGAGAGTCCTGGAAGCCATTTGCATCGGACGAGCTCTGCCTCTGCGCCTCCACGACATCCACCATAGCGCTGTTCAGTTCCGTGTTGTAGCAGATAAACCCCACCGGCTTGCGCAGGTCCGTGAACTCGAGCAGCGGCTCCGCAGACGTGGCGCTGCCCAGCACGCTCGTCATGAAAAACGAGGATGAGCGGGCACCGCTGCCGAGCGACGGGCTGTTTGCCTGCTCGTGGCGCACGGCGATGCGGTAGTACGGGTGCTTCGTCGTGAGGCGGTCCCACGCTCCGAGGTTGTCGATAATCTTGCTCGACACCGGCGTGATGCTCACCGTGCGCAGGCTGTGCATCATGTTCGACGCGTCGTACACGGGACGCTTTGCGGAGTCGACGAGCATCAGCCGGGCAAGCTGCGCCGACAGCATCGTGCCGGCGGTTGCGGTGGAGGCGACGCTGTGCCCCTCCGCGTGCAGGCGCGACCGCAGCTGCTGCAGAGCCGCCATCATTGCAGCGCCAACAAGACCACCGCCGGAAACGATGACTTCGTGCGCATTGGACACGGGTGCGGTGTCCGCCACCGCCGCAGCAGCCACAGCAGCCGGTGCGGCCTCTGCACACCTGCACAGGCTACGCCGAAACATCTTTGTGGAAGACCGAGTGCGTGTTTGAAAGATGTGATGTGATGTCTCGTGACGCTGAAGAAAAAAGTTGATGCTTGTTAATGAGGTTTCACGTTTTATTTTGTTTTTGTTTTGCAGTTTCAGCACACACTATTTGTGCTGGTTTATGATTGGAGCTGGCGTAAACAGATAAGAAAAATGACGACAACAACGATAGTACTGCGAACCGCTCACAACAAGATTGGCAAATAGAAGAGAAGAGAACAAAAATGAAAAAGGGCAAGAATAGCAATCAATGCATGTGGGAGAAGATGGAAACACGCCTTTGCAACCGCAGGGCCTCTAGAATGCGAGGAAGCGAGAGTGGGAAATGCAATTTACAATGTCAGTGTTTTAACAAATATTTCGATACAATATTGTTTGGATGTGCTATTGAGGGCACGGTGGTCAACGAACCAACGACGAGTCGCTGTGTTGCAAAGAAAAAGGTCAAAAAAGCAAAAGACGAAAGTGCGCAAAAAAGAGAAAAAAATTTGTGAAGAGCAAATGCAACTGAAACAGAAATTTCCGAGCCTCTAAATCAGAAAAAAGAAGTGACGCTTTCTTATCAGCTGTCTCCGCCGACGTAAACGAACGCGTTCATTGCCGGGCCTGCGTAATCTGGTCGCGGATGCAGCGTCACCTCATCGCCACGGCGCAGTTTCCACCGAATTCCGCAGTCCTCCGGCACGCCGTCGAGTCGCTCAGACCCGAGCCGCCGCGGTTCCGCTGCGTAGTAGGTGCAGGGGATGTTGGTCGGTGCCTGGTAGTACGGAGGAGAGATGATGTCCACAAACAAGGCTGGCTTCTCCTTGTCCACGTTGCGAATTTCATGAAACACACCGCCATCCTCCTCGCTAAAACCAAGCATGTCCGCTGGGGCCACCGCGGAGCCTACACCGTCCACCATACCTTCGAAAAACACTGTCGCACGTGTATGGTCGGGCGTCGCTACGCCGCTGACGGTGCTGTCTCGCCGCAGGGAGCAGATGTGCAGGCGGCCGTGCATCACGCGCTGCTGCACGGTCATGCCGGGGTGGTCGTGCAGCGGCAGCACACGACCTGGCGGAATGACAAACCAACACAACGTCACCTGCGGGTCCTGAAAAAGCGTCGAGCAGCCGAGAATGTCCGCCGACGACGACTTCCAGGGACTGGATGTGAACGTGTTGGAAGTATCGTTCAGACGTCGGCGCTGCTGCAGTGCGTCTTCGAGCTTGAATTCCTTTCCCGCCAGGGGAAAGGTGCTGTCCTGCATGTACTGCAGTGCGTCCGTGTCGCTTACGTAGTAGCCTAAGTGACCCAGCGTCAGCTTGCTAAAGAGCTCCACATGTTTCGTGGACGTCTTCGAGAAGTGTTGCAAATTGCGCAGAAGGTGCTGCATGTGTGTCGGATGTGAAGAAATGAAAAGGAGCGCTCCAAAGTACTGGATGCAAGAAAAAGGGGAGCAATTCGGAAAGGAGAGGTGATCTCTCTGCAATGAAGAAGGAAAGTAACAATGGCTACCTCAAAAGCGGATGTACACGGTAAACCTTTTTCCCCAAAGTCCCAGATTATTCGTCGCGAAGGACGATAAAACGCATGGAAATGCTGCTGTTCATGTGTTTCTCAACAGAAGGAAAGTTGCCACAGTTTTGCAACCAAGGAGAACAAAAAACCTCGAGTAAAGATTCACTATATTTCTCATTATATTGACTACATTTTATACGAAACGAACATTAGAAAAGGATATTAGAAAAATTGATAACAAACTTGTTGAAAGGAGGTATAAACATGGTGACAATTCTACACGAAATCGAACGGAGAAAAAATAGAGAACAAAGGACAGTTTTGCCGTGACGATGCAAATAAATATCTGTAAGCGAGAAATGAAAACTATTTTTTTGACGAAATAAGAAGAAAAACGAAAGAAAAGTACAATTACACGGGTTTATAAGAAAAAAAAAGTGGTGAAAAGAAGCAAGGTGAA
>JASAOP010002232.1:0-10223 GCA_030849055.1 Crithidia thermophila | reverse complement strand
TGAAAAGGGAAAAAGGAGGAGTCAGTTGTTAGTGGCGTCAATGAGCGCGCATAAAGACGTGGTATCAGGTCACATGTACATTAGTGCGGCTACGACGATATCGAGTCTCCAGAAAAACATAAATATGACTGAAAGGGTAGCCAACAGTCGCATGGCGCGAAACTTTGTCCCCCGCGTTACAATGACTGTAAAGGTATTTTGTCAGTGCTCATGTGGCCGAGGTGTCCAACTTCATTATGGTTGTTCGTCTAGTGTCAAACGGACTTACCGTCGCAAATTGCTCGGCATTTTCCTTGGTGCCACAAATATCTTAAAACTGGAAAAACAAACATCCAAACTTCCCTTAATCTTTTTTAAATCCACTTAAACGTGTGCGATAAGTTATAAGTCGGGAGCTTTTTACACATATCTCTCAGAAAAAGAAATGGCGAAGAAGAAGAGATCACCTGCGTTGGACATCAACTTGACCGACGCATCCACACACACAACCTTAGCGCATCTCTTCTCCTTAAAAACCCCACCTTTTGTGTCACAATGAAGTGCGGAGTTTTTTTGAGTTTTTAAGTGTCGCTAGTTAAATCGTCTCCGCTTTTACACACTCTTATCAAACAAACACAAACGTCTTTTCTTTCCTTTTTCATCCAAGCGACACTCTCTTTCAAAAAAAAATGCGCCGCCGATTCAGTTTGACAACGCGCGTCCCTGCAGCTTCCACCCCTCGTACGGCGTCCACATGCACTTGGAGTGCAGCTCCGTCCCCACCACCGTCCACTCCTGCGCCAGGTCGAAGCTGCGGTGCGGCTGGTCGGACTCGTGCAGATGGAAAATGCGGTTGGGGTTGGTGTGCAGCACGCGCACGATGTCCTCCACCGTCAGCGTACGGCCACGCTGGGCAGCGTCCGTCAACGCCGCCGGTCGTGGTGCCGTCGGGTGTGGCCAGCGACCCGCCACGACCGTCAAGAGCAGCGGCACGACCACCTCGATCGCCGGCATCCCGCTCGGGGGCTGCGCGGCGGCGTCGGTGACGTTCTTCTCCTCCAGCGTGTGCGGGGCGTGGTCGGTGCCGAGGCAGTCCACCGTGCCGTCCAGCAGCCCTGCCCAGAGCGCCTCGTGGTGCTGCGGGGGCCGCACCGGCGGGTTCACCTTGACGCGGGCGCCGCAGCAGGAGTAGTCCATCGTTGTCAGGAAGAGGTGGTGCGGGGTCACCTCACACGTCAGCTGCAGCGTCGGGTCCGCCTGCCGCGTCGCCCGCACCGCGTCCATGCTCTGCGCCGTGGAGACGTGGGCGAGGTGCAGCGGCGTGCGGTGCTGTCGCGCCATCGCGATGGCCTCCGCGACGGAGGCCGCCTCCGACTCCGCCGGCCGACGCAGCGAGTGGGACGCAGGTCCGTCGTAGGGGTGCTGCGCGGCTGCGGCGTCGTTGATCTGCGACTGCTCGCAGTGCGCCACGAGCACAATCTGCAGCCGCCCGCACAGCTCAAAGGCCTTCTCCGTCACGGCGAGGCTGGACTTCATGTTGCCGGTGGAGTTGTCGAGGTACAGCTTCAGCCCGCAGCAGTGGCGCTTCAGCTCGGCGTGTGCCGGGTTTGTCCAGAGCTCCTCCAACTCCGCCAGGTGCGCCTCCGCGGTGGCGCCAAAGAAGAAGAAGAGGTGGCAGTCGGCGTGCGCTGTGGCGGCGGCGCGGGCCACTTTATCCGCGAGTGCTTGGATGCTCTGCGTGGGAGGATTCGTGTTCGGCATATCGCACGCCGCGGAGATGCCGCCGTAGTAGGCTGCCGTGCTCTCGCTGGCAATGTCAGCCTTATGCTCCAGTCCGGGCTCGCGGAAGTGCACGTGGCAGTCGATCAGCGGTGGCAGCTGCACCACGGAGCCGGTCTGCGTGTAGGGGACCACGGTGGCAGACATGACGACTAGTTAAACTTTTTTTTTTCGATGGTCTGGTTGTTTTACTGATTTGTTGTGCTCCGCTGAAAGGTGCTGGAAGTCTGTTTGAGAGTGAATTGATTTCTACACAGTCAAAGTCAACAAAACGAAAAGAAGAACGAAAAGTTGATTAGTCGGAAAGGATATTTAGGCACGCGGGTGTAATCAATCTGACAGAGGAAAAGACGAAGCCTGCGATCCACTCATCTAAACGCATTCTCTACACCCTCTCTGCCTGCAGCAGCGATAGGCATGTTTTGAATGCCAATACCATTGTGGGCTAACTAAATCAATAGCCTTCTAATTTACATGCTGTGGACGGCTGCAAAAGTATGCTCGCAAGCAACGAACACTCCAAATAGTGTCGTCACGACGCCAGAGAGCAATACATTGCGAACTAACAACGGCCTTGCGCTGTGTTTATAAAGTACCACCGCGCCTTTTATGGCTACAATCTGAACGCATTACAAAGAGACTCAGCAATCGCACAAACGCTTCTTAATTTTCTCTTCATTTCCTTTTTTTTTGCTGTAATGAATTAAACTTGCTTATTATGTGCATAACACTATCTTAGAATCATACTTAAAAAAAAAAAAGGACAAACAAAGAGCGCCAGTCAAATTGGATTCAATATAAGCGATGATCCAAATTTTGTAACGATTGGTGAACACGCACGCACCGCCCAAAAGCGCTGAGTTTCAACAAACAAGAAAGAAAAAAAAGTTCTTATTTTAAAATGGAAACTGATGGTTAGCAAGGTTTTCGAAAACACTGATCGGCGTCAACAAGAGATGCCCTGAGAGTTCTACACAGCTGAAAGCACTCCTTCACTCTCGGCGATTTAAGAAAGATATAGAAAGCGGAATACTTTCCTAACTTCTCCTCTGTCTCGGCCCATAGAAAGCACGCCAGCTTGCAGATTTGTGCTCTTTTATACGAAAAACACATTTTCTCACAGAGCTCGTGTAGACTCGATCACAGATAAACCCTTTTCTTTTGTTACATGGAAAGGCTAAAACAAAGTAAAAACAGAAAAATAAAAGCGCCAGTCAAGATAGTAACACCAAATAGCTGAACAAAACAGGAGTGAGAAATACGAGAGAAAGGCAAAAAAAGGGAAAATAAAGGCCAGAGAGGCAACTTGAGGCTTTACTGCTGTGGCAGAAATGAAACAAAGAAGCAGAAAACCGACAAAAAGCAAGAGCTCCTCATTTTCTTTTTCCTCTGTCCGTTTCTACAACACCCTACAATGCTAAGATTACCACTGCACATCGCTGAAGGAGCCGTTGCCCGGCTGGAACACCTCCTCCAGCTCCTCCTCCGTCACCAGCTGCGGCGCAACGCGGCGGTCCACCGGGTTCTGCACGTGCGACAGCTTCAGGAAGATGATCTCGCCCTGGTGCAGTTCGAGCTCCACCACGCCGCTGACATCCGCCGCAAGAAAGCGCACCGCCTCAATCGCGGACTGCGTGTGCTTCTCGGCGAGCTGCCCAATTGCGATGTTCTGCGACACGTGACGAGAGTACATGCGGAAGAGGTCCGCAGCTGACCGGTCAAAGGAAACGTCGTAGAGGAACTGCAGACCCGTCGCCAGCAGCAGCATGCCGGGGGCCTCGAACATCGCGCCTTCGCGGGTGCGCGTGACGCCGCAGCCGTTGCGGCCCGCGATCTCGTTTGCCATCTGCAGCGCCAGCAGCGGCGTCACGTCGACACCGTTGATGTTGACGCAGCGGGCACCGCGGAAGGTCAGCGAGACGAACTCCGGCGTGGGGCTGCACTCGCGGATCGGCTTCACCAGCGTCGACGGCGGGAGGCTGCGCATGTCGTTGCAGTAGAACGTGTTGCCGCAGACGGAGCTGTGCACCTGGCCGTTGTTCTTCACCGTCGCCTTGATGCCGTGCTTGCGGAGGAAGCTAATCTGGTCGGCGGCGGTCTGGAAGTCCTCCATGAGACGCGCATCGCGCCACGCGTTGTACACGCCCATCTCCGGGCAGTTGTTCTGCACGTACTTCTCGAAGCCGGCCTCCTTCTTGTTCTGCTTCGACGTCTGCGCGACCACCGTCATGCGCTTGTCACGCATGACGCGGATAAGGCAGCGGCCGAAGATGTACCAGCTCAGCTTCGACAGGTGCCAGTTGCGGTGCTCATCGGCGGACTGGCACATAATGAGGTCGAAGGCGGCGTCCGCGATCTCGGAGCGGAGGTCGACCACCTCCAGCGACACGTTCAGGTTCTTGAAGGCCTCCTCGAAGTGGTCGATGTCCGACCCGCCCAGGTAGGCGTGGAAGCACGTGATGTCGAGCCCCTCCTGGCTCAGCCGCAACGCCAGCACCTTGCTGTCGTTGTTGTTCGTGATCATGAGACCGACCTTGTGGCGGCGCAGCATCGCGCAGTTGTTGTTCTCGATCTTGTGGTAGATCTTCGGCACGTAGTGGCGGAACGGCTCGATCTCCATCGCGGCCGGCGACAGGTCCATGCACTCGCAGAAGAGCTTCACAATGTTCGGCTCCGTCAGCAGCGGGATGTTGTAGTCCACGGCAAGGCGGCGCACCCAGTAGTCCGGCGAGGCCGTCTCGCGGGTGCAGCGGCGCAGCACGAAGTCCTTCTTCTTGTCGCGGATCTGAATGACGAGGTCGAACTTCTCCTTCTTGGCCACCTCCTCCTCGTACGGGGAGAGCTCGTTCGCCTTCAGGTCCGGCATCTCGAAGCGCTGCTGCAGCACCTCGCACGGGATGCCGTACTCGTTGAGAATGGCGGCCGACCTGGTGGAGCAGTAGACCTGCAGCTTGCGCTGCACGAGGTGCTGCAGGTAGGGGCACAGCAGCTCCGTCTGGCTGTCCACGTCGCTGCTGAAGAAGACGCCCTTCTCCGGGATCTTGAAGTTCTGGCACAGCATCGCCTTGAGGAAGACTTCGTGCTTGTCGCGACCAAACACGCCAATCTCGCCCGTCGACGCCATCTCCACCCCGAGGATCGGGTCGGCACCGGCGAGGCGGTTGAAGCTGAACATGGAGGCCTTGCAGCCGATGTGCGTCATCTTGGCACGCTTGATCGGCACGAGGTTCTGGTCCTTGCGGGCCAGGAAGGCGGACACCATCATCGCAGGGAAGGAGATGCCCAGCGTCTTGGACACAAACGGCACGGAGCGGGAGCTGCGCACGTTCGCCTCAATGACGCGCAGCTGCCCCTCCGCCGTCAGGAGGAACTGCACGTTCATCGGCCCGACGACGTCCAGCTTCTCCGCGATGCAGGTAACGGAGTCGTAAATGCGCTTCATCGTGTCCTTGTCCGTGTTCTGCGGCGGCAGCAACATCGTCGCGTCACCCGAGTGCACGCCGGCGTTCTCGACGTGCTCGCAGATGGCGTAGCAGAGAACCTTGCCGTGGTGGGCGACGATGTCCACGTCGTACTCCATCGCGCCCTCGTAGTACTTGCTCACCACCACCGGGTGCTCGCCGGACACCAGCGAGGCCTCCTTCAGGTAGCGCGTCACGTCCTCCTTGTTCGAGATGACGGCCATGGCCGACCCGCTCAGCACGTAGCTCGGCCGCACCAGCGCCGGGTAGCCGACCGAGTCGCAGAACTGGTGCACCTGCTCAACCGAGGTGGCCGAGATCCACTCCGGCTGCGGCACGCCGAGGTCGTCGCACATCTTCGAGAACTTGTTGCGGTCCTCAGCCATGTCGATGTTCAGCGGGTCCGTGCCGAGGATGGGCAGGCCGGCCTTCTTGAGGTTCAGCGCCATGTTCTGCACAATCTGCCCACCCAGCGAGATGACCACGCCGCGCACGCGCTCCTTGGTGAGGATGTCCATCACCGTCTCCTCGGACACCTCGTCGAAGTAGAGGCGGTCGCACTCGTCGTAGTCGGTCGACACCGTCTCCGGGTTGTAGTTGATGAGAATCACCTTGTTGCCCAGCCGGCGCAGCTCCCGCGCCACGAGCACGCCGCCGTAGTCGAACTCGACGCTGTTGCCGATGCGGTAAACACCGCAGCCGAGCACGGCGTACATGCGCTCCGTGAAGGGCACATCGTCGCGCTGGGCGTTGTAGGTCGTGTAGAGGTAGCAGCACTGCGCCGCCGGGTACTCGCCGGCGACGGTGTCGATCTGCTTGATGCACGGCATCACGTCCAGCTCCACGCGGCGGGCACGCACCTCGCCGGCGGTGCAGCCGACGTACTCGGCCAGCTGACGGTCGCTGAAGCCGTGCGCCTTGAGGTTGAGCAGGTACTCGCGCGGCATCTCCGACAGTTTGTTCGCAAAGAGCGACTCGGTGGCGCGGTGGAGGCGGACCAGCTTCTCCAGCTTGTACAGGAAGAAGCGGGTGATCTTCGTGATCTGGTAGAGCTCCTCCGCCGTGTGGCCCTCCTGCAGCGCGCGGCACAGGGCGAAGATGCGGTACGGGGTCGGGTGGCGGATGTGCTCCATGTAGTCGAAGTCCGCTCCGGCGAAGCGCGCCGGCACGGAGAAGCCGCTGTAGCTCGGGTCGACCATGCGCACCGCCTTCTGGAGGGCCTCCTCGAAGGTGCGGCCGATGGACATGACCTCGCCGACGCTCTTCATCATCGACCCGATCTGCTCGCTGACCATGTTGAACTTGTTGAGGTCCCAGCGCGGCATCTTGACGACGATGTAGTCCAGACTCGGCTCGAAGCAGGCCATCGTCGTCTTCGTCACGCCGTTCATGATCTCGAAGAGGCCCTTGCCAAGGGCGATCTTCGTCGCGACGTGGGCGAGCGGGTAGCCGGTGGCCTTGGACGCCAGCGCCGACGACCGCGACAGACGCGCGTTCACCTCGATGACGACGTAGCGGTGGCTGAAGGGGTCGAGGCCGTACTGGATGTTGCACTCACCGACGATGCCCAGGTGGCGGATGATCTTGATGGACGCGCTGCGCAGCATGTGGAACTCGTCGTTGCTCAGCGTCTGCGACGGCGCGACGACGATGGACTCGCCGGTGTGGATGCCCATGGGGTCGAAGTTCTCCATGTTGCACACGGTGATGCAGTTGTCATAGATGTCGCGCACCACCTCGTACTCGATCTCCTTCCAGCCCGCCACGCTCTCCTCCAGCAGCACCTGCGGCGAGGCCGCGAGCGCCACCTCCACCTTGTGCCGCAGCTGCTCGAGGTTGTCGACGATGCCGCTGCCCTGGCCGCCGAGGCAGTAGGCGGCACGCACCATCATCGGGAAGCCAATCTCCGCGCTGGCCGCCACCGCCTCCTCGACGGAGGTCACCGCGGCGGACTTCGCCACCTGCTCGTTGATCTGCAGCAGCGTGTCGCGGAACAGCTCGCGATCCTCCGTCACGGCAATCACCGAAACCGGCGTGCCGAGGACCTGCACGTTGTACTTCTTGAGAATGCCGAGCTCGTCCAGCTTCAGGCCGCAGTTCAGCGCCGTCTGCCCGCCCCAGCCGAGGAGGATGCCGTCCGGGCGCTCCTTCTCAATCACGCGCTCGACCGCGTCGACGGTCAGCGGCACAAAGTAGATGTGGTCCGCCATCTCGTCATCCGTCTGCACCGTGGCGATGTTCGGGTTGATGAGCACCGTCTCCACACCCTCCTCGCGCAGCGACTTCAGGCACTGCGAGCCGCTGTAGTCGAACTCGCCCGCCTGGGCAATGACGATGCCGCCCGCACCGAGCACGAGCACCTTGCGCGGCTTGAACTTCGCCAGCTCCCGCACCTTCGACTCCTTCACGCGCTTCACGTACTCGCCAAAGAGGAATTCCGTGTCCTGCGGACCGCAGCGGCCCTCTGGGTGAAACTGTACGCTGCAGAAGGGCTTCGTCTTGTGCCAGAGACCCTCGTTGCTGCTGTCGTTCGGGTTCGTGAAGTACTCCACCCACTCATCCGACGGGAGGGACTTGAAGTCGACCGCGAAGCCGTGGTTCTGCGTCGTGATGACGACGTGGCCGTCGAGGTTGCACTTGCACGGCTGGTTCTGCCCGCGGTGGCCGTACTTCATCTTGTAGGTTGTGCCACCCGCGGCGAGGCAGAGCATCTGGTTGCCCATGCAAATACCAAAGATGGGCTTGTCCTGCTGCAGGGCCCAGCGGACGCTGCGGATGGTGCTCGTGCACATCTGCGGGTTACCCGGGCCGTTGGTGATGAAGAGACCGTCGTACAGCTCCGTCGTGATGTCCCAGTCGTGCGGGACGACGATGAGGGTCGTGTCGTACTTGAGCAGACAGCGCAGCGTGTTCAGCTTGACACCCATGTCGATGACGAGGATGCGCAGCGTGCCGTGGCCGTAGGTGACGCGGGTCTTGGTGCTCACCTCCGCGACGAGGTTGCGCGTGTTGGGGTCCGCAAACGGGACGTCGTGGCCGCCCACGAGCATCTTGCCCAGCGCCGTACCCATGTCGCGCAGCTTCAGCACGATGCTGCGGGTGTCCACCATCATCATGCCCGGGATCTTGTTCTCGCGCAGCCACTGGCCCAGCGTCTCGTACATCTCCCAGTGATCCGGCTGGTCGCAGTACTCCTGCACGACGACGGCGCTGACGTGGATCTTGCCGTTGGTGCTCTCGAAGTACTTGGTGACGCCGAAGCAGTCCTCTTCGATGGCCGGCACGCCGTAGTTGCCCACCATCGGCGAGGTGAGCACGAGGATCTGGCCCTGGTAGGACGGGTCCGTCAGACTCTCCGGGTAGCCGACCATGCCGGTCGCGAAGACGACCTCGCCCGCCACGCTCTCCTCGTAGCCGAAGGAGTAGCCCTCGAAGCGCTCACCGCCGTGCAGCACCAGCTCCGCCTTGACGTGATTCTCCATTTTCTTTTTTGTTTTTTACGTGTCCGTAGGTGTGTGGTTTGTTTTACTTTGTAAGACTTGTGTCTCTCACGTGTGTTCTATGTGGGATGAAAATTTGATAGGAAAAGTAAAGGTTTTAGTGTTTGTGTGTTTTAACTTGATTAAACGAGGGTCAGCAATTGACGAAATCAACGTTGTCAAAAGCTGGTGCCCGAATTTAAAAAAAAGAAGTTTAATACCGTTTATACTATAACAAAGTAACAGAAGTGTTTTTTTTTCTCGTTTAAAGTCGTGAAGACAAATGAGTAAAAAAAAAATCTGCAGTTTACAATCGCGTACAGATAAAAACTTAATCTTCTTTTAATATTAATTATAAGCTCGTTGCGTTGACTTGACCTTACGTAATGTCCCGAACCTGTTTGAGCAATCCTCTGATGTTACTTCCGTTTAAACTCTTAACTTTTACACAATGGAGACAACGCTGGTCAGCACTGATAAAAAAACAAAAAAAACGTGAAATACAGCACAGAAAGATAAATGCTCTTCGTTGACTTCAAGACCAGTATGTAAACACGAAAGGGATGGTGTTCAACTGGACTGAGTGCGTGTCTGAATTGACTTACAAGACTTAGTGCTTCTCGTTACTTTCCTCGTCGTTATGCTTTCTGGATAGCTTAAATCTAAACAGAAAAAAAAGCACCTTTAATCGAAAAAAAAAAGAGAAAACCTGAATATCAATGGATAAACCTGATAGCTTTACAACAGCAAAAGAGAGCTCTTCTGACTTGTTTGTCAATCAAACAGCAAGCAAAACACGCGACAGCAGTAAAACAGCTTGTTCGCAAGATCGGCTAATACAAATAGGGAATAATAGAAAATGGAAAGAAAATATATAAGGCAGCTCAGCAAAGGCTTTTTTAAAACTTCTACAACGAAGGTGTTGAAAGAGAAAGATATGGGTTTTGGTAGTGACAGACAAGGTAAAAAAAAAAACGAGAAGATGCATAGACAACGAGAAGAGAATAGAGAGAATCAGAGTGGTTTTTTTCGAGAAGAGAAATTGCACCTTACACGTATGATCTCGAGCCACTCACTGCAAAAAAGAAACCAACTCTTTGTTTCAATTATTGAGAACGTGCAGATACACACACACACACACACACATACACATACACATTCGCTCGTTTCATGAAGTGTTTACAATTACAGATGCAATAAGCACTGCCAATTGAGGTGATACACACCTAGATTTAAGTCGAGATGAGAGCTCGGAATTTTGTCCGCAGTCCAGAGTCCCTTAAAATAGGGCAGTAGCTCACTCGGGGCATCTTATTGAGCTCATTCTACATTGCTTGTTGGATCGTTTTGTTGTTGTCAAATTGGATATCTATTGCGGGTAGAAGTCGTGAAGGACTTGCAGAACCATAACGCTCAGCAGGAGAGCGACAATCGACAAACCTGACGGTCTGCTGAAACACAAAAACTCACAAAGGGAAAAGAAAATGATGCATCTATGGAAGGTGCGCTATACGCGACACCGAAA
>JASAOP010002231.1:0-10218 GCA_030849055.1 Crithidia thermophila | reverse complement strand
ACATCCATCAGCTGCTCTCACGCCTTAAAGGAGATGGATTAGCTCAAATTATAAGCTACGTTCCTCTCAATCACAAAAAAGTCTACACTTTAGGCGCTGTGAATCCGCAAGTACGCATGGACTCTGAAATTTTGGTGCTGCGCGATGATCTTTCTCCGCTGAAGGGATACGTATCGGCTGATGCGGATCGGCTGTTGATGTACAGCTTTCCTTCGCTGGAGAAGCTGACGCCAGAAGTGATGCAACGCTGTCTCTGGTGGGCTACGCGATGCGGCTTACCTTTCATGCTGCGCTGCGAGGCTAACCGAAAAAAGGGTGTAGAGTTGTTCACTGAGTCAATGCTGCAGCAAGTTCACTCTCTCCGTGTCAGCGTAAGGACGCACAAAATTTGTCTTTTAGAAGACATGGAGCCCTCCGCGAGTCAAGCAAAGCGGATGAAAACAGAGGGCACAGCGTCGGCGGTGGCTGACATCGTTGCTGCAGCCGACATTCTTACACCGGACAGCTGCAACGGTCGTTGTGGGAGTCTGCTGTGCATGATTTCGCAATTCACGAATTTGAGCTCTCTTACCATTCAGTGTCTCGGCACACTTAACAACGACGGCACATACTCGCCCAGCGAAGCTGACTTGCGATCAACGTTGCGCTTAGCAGCTCATTTGCCTCTTGAGAACGTCGCAGTACTAAGTACGCCGCGCGTAGCATGTCTCTCAGAGCTGACGTCTGTTCGTAGCCTGCGTTACCTTACAGTCGGTGATTACGGACGTCTATCGCTGGCACCCTGGCTGCAAACCCTCCCCTACCTCAGGGAATTAACCGTCATGGATTTTCTCACGTCGCGCGGAGTTGAAGGCATCTCGGCTCTGCGTAACCTGCGCACGCTGGTGCTTTTCAATAGCAGTCTGAACCGCATTGAAGAGCTCGCGGAGTGCAACAACCTCACAAAGCTTTTGATTGGCGGCAACAAACGAATTGAAGACCTTTCTATGCTGTCAGGACACCCTTCGCTGGTTGAGCTTGACGCTCACTACTGCTCGATTCGCAATCTGGACGGCCTGCATCGCTGCCCGCGTCTCAGCATACTCAAGCTGACGTGTCACGCCTCTTTGCAGTCGATGGCTGGGCTGGCTGGAGCACCGAGCCTGACGCAGTTGGAAATCGACGGTTTCCGGGGCTCTAGCCTGCAACCACTGGCACGTTGTCCAAACCTGACGAGCATCACGCTGAAGGAGTGCCACAATCTCAGAACTCTGGCAGAACTCGCTGATGCACCGCAGCTGGCGGTGATCGCGACGGAACACTGCGCGCTGACGGAGCTGGGACCGCTGCACCGCTGCCCCAAGCTGCGCACAATGAAGCTGGAAGACAATCCAAAGCTTCGCACGCTGGACGGCATTGCCAGATCGACCACACTCGAATTCTTTTCCGCAATGTACGGCGGCCTTCACAAAATTGACGCACTCGCGACGTGCCCAAACCTCAGGGAGGTAGACGTCAGCTACAATCGAGTGCTCAGCAGTCTCAGCGGACTTGACGGGTTGACGAACCTCGTCAGGATAACAGCTCAAGGATGCAAACTACGCAACCTCGGCAAGCTTAAGAATTGTCCAAGCCTTTTACGAGTAGACGTGAGCAGCAACAAATTCTTGGCAAACGTGAAGGGCATCAGCGGAGCTCCGCGTCTTTTCAAGCTCGACGTCAACGGTTGTACGAAGCTACAGAGTCTCAGCGGCCTCAACAGCTGCCCCGCACTCGAAGAAATCAGTATCCGGTCATTAACCTTGTTAAAAGACGTGCACGATCTGGCCGGTGCTCCACGTCTTCGCCTTTTGAACATTCAGGCGAGCGGCGTGGAAAGCATCGAGGGTATTGAGGAATGCGAAACGCTTGAGAGCCTCAACGTCCATGCATGCGAAGGACTTCAGGACATCTCGCTCCTTGCTGGCTTGCCAAAGCTGAGTTACCTGAGAGCAGATTATTGCGACATCCGCAGTGTTGAGGGTCTCGAGAGGTGCCCGAACCTGACAACGCTGCTTCTTGAAGGTAACAAAGGCCTCAGGAGCATCGCTTCTCTCGCCGGCGCACCGAGCTTGCGCACGTTAGACGCCTCTGCGTGCGCGTTGACGACGCTGGGACTGCTTTCCCAGTGTCCAGAGCTGCGAAAAGTAGATGTGACCGCTAACTATGCCATGACAACACTCGCTGGTTTAGAGGATGCGCCGTCTCTGCGAGAGATTCAAGCCCGTAATTGCGCTTTGCAAGATGTGAGTGCATTGGCGTCTTGCCCGCTGCTTCACACAGTCGATGTTTCGCACAATGCTCGCCTCACGAACCTCATTCCTATTACAGAAATTGAGCACCTGTATAGTTTTACTTTTGATTCCAGTAATTTGGAGGATCTTTCTGTACTTTGTTCTTGTCCAAATCTGAGGCACTTACACCTCGTTTGTAGAGGGAAGTATCCCGACCTGTGGAAGCTGGAGCCGCTAGGAACGTTTACTCTTTCAAAGGAACAAGGAACAGACGGATATTTTTTTCTAGATATTCGCAGAAGAGAGTAAATGATTGCGTTTTCTTTTTGCTGTAAAGAAAAAAAAACATTTAAAATGTCTTTTTTTATTTTCGATCATGTTGTCTTTATTGTGTTTTTCTATTCGTTTATTTTACGTGAGAAGCAGTTTTCTTCTCCGACAGTGATTTGATTTAATGATTGTATGATAGATAAGGAATTTTAATTATTGACGACGAAGGCGCACTATCGTATGTGAAATGCGAAGTATTGCGTTTAAGCGCTTCCTCTTTCTCATCGCGCTCATTCCTTTGCCGGCGCCATTTAACACGCAAATGCGCAACTTTTCCAAATTTGTCCTTCCTTATCGCAACGGCTTTCCTGGCGGGCAGCTTAGGGCAGTGGGTATGGAATTGTGAGGTGAACCGTATAGGTTTTGTAGAACGTGGGTACTCAGAAGACGCTCTCTACTGAACAACACTTTACAAAAAAAAAAGAAATTTATCTATCATTATTAAATTGGTGAAGGATTTTCGCTCACATTTTTCCCTTCCTTTCTGTAATTCTCCACTTAACCGCTTCTTTGTATTACTATCTGCTACATATTTTCTTTCCGCATTGCACAATCAGATATTGAAATTACAGCAGATTGTGTCACACACATCGTGATCGATTTGTGATCAAAGTAGGTCTTTTTGCTGACTCATAAGGTTGTCATAGACGATTGCAATGAGCATCTTGAAATCTTCATCTGTTTGCGAGCAGCGATTGCACCAATTTAAAGACTGTCTGCAGCAGTGTGAAGAAATTGCTGTCGCCAACAAACGTCAAGCTCATTGATAGCTTCTCAAAAAGGAATAAAGCTCTCTGCGTAGTTTCCTTATTTCCTCACGCCAAAGATGTAACTTCGATTACATTCCAAGCACTGTCACTGCTATTTTGCAACTGTTTATTTTCAGAGATCGACTCAAAAAAAAAAAAAAGGCGCGCTTTTCTCCTACCCTCGCGCAGCTCTGCGGCGACTTTTCAGACGGTGATGGGAAAAGTGGTGAATTATATTTTTTCGACTGCTAAGTCTCAGCAGCTATACAGTCCTGTAATCTCTACAAACTACCTCACTTTCAACTTTGTGGTTTTTTTTCGGATACTTTTTCGTAACAGTGTCTTAACACTCTTTATACAATATATTAATGCCCTTCAGCGCACACGTTGCAGACCTCTGCGCTGCGTTGGCGGACCATTCCTCCGATGACTCCCGTGTGGCGCTGTCGTGCCTTCCGCATGACGGACTGGCGCAGGTGCTGAGCTACCTCGACTGCAGACCGGTGCTGCTGACGCTGTCCGCGGTGAGTCCGCAGGCACGGCTGGACGCGAAGGCGCTCGTCTCAGGCGGCGCTCACGATTTGTCTCCGCCGGCGTGCCACCGGTGCCAGGTGGTGAACAACAATGAACTGTTGTTTCAAATGCATTCCGAGCACAAGCTAGTCGAACTCCCGCGGCTCCGGATGAAGCTCTGGTGGGCAGAGCGGTGCGAGCTGCCGCTGTCGCTGCAAAACGGTATAGCGCACCGCCTCGTGCTGTCGACTTTGAGCGACACCCTGCAGAACCGCGTGGAGGCGTTGGAGGTGAAGTTGTGGACTGACGAAAAGTGTCCGAGCGATTCCAGTACCTCTTCTCCTTGTGACGGTCACTGCGGCTCCGTGCTGTGCTNCTCGCTCGCCACGTTTCTCAATTTGTCATCGCTGAGTGTTGAGTGCGCGTCGCCATCTGCGTCTGCTCAGTTTCCGTCATGGTTGCCGTTGCGAGTGCCCCTTCGCACGTTGAACATCAGCCATTCGCAAGCGCTAGGTAACAACCTTTTTGAGCTGCTTTGAGAGTCTTCGCAGCGTGTCGTTGTTCGGTTGCGGCATTCAATCCGTCAAAGCTGTAGTCGGGCTGAGGATGCTCAGGAAGCTCGACGTTTCGGGCAACAGAAACTTGAGAACTTTTTCCGCGCTAGTTGAAGCTCCGCACTTAGAACAACTTCTCGCCTGCCGTTGCAACTTGCTGAACGTTGACGGTCTCAGCACCTGCGCGCGACTACGTGAAGTTGATTTGTCTGGCAACGAGAACTTGACCAGTCTCACCGGCCTTGCCGCAGCGCCGCGGCTGCAAAAGATCAGTGCGTGGAATTGTGGCCTTCAGACACTTCTCGGACTGAACGAGTGCGAGTCTCTCTGAGAGCTCGACGTTTCCTGCAACGAAAATCTGACAAGCCTCTATGCCCTTGCCAGTGCACCACTGCTGGAGGTGATCGAGGCATACAGCTGCAGCCTCACCACCCTTGGCAATCTTAGCCGCTGCCTCCGTCTCGTTTTTTTAGACGTGTCGTACAACGCGCAACTGGCGGACCTTTATAGCCTTGTGGGTGCGCCAAAGTTGGAACGTCTTTCTGCGCAAGGATGCCAGCAATTGTTAGCGTTTGCTGCATCGACGAATCTCGTGGAGCTGACGGCAACGCGATGCGGCCTTCGTAGCTTTGAGGGCTTTGCGTGGCTGTCCTGTGCTGCGCGAGTTGGACTTTTCTCATAACACAGAATTGTCCGACATCACTGCTCTTGCCAGCGCGCCGTTGCTATGTAAATTGACAGCGTCCAATTGCAACGTCCGTGACGTTCGTGTGTTGGGCCGCTGCTCGCGCCTTGCAAAAGTAGATTTGCGACGCAACAAGCAGCTGACAAGTCTCANTGGACATGAACGTGCTTTCAGCGTTTGCTGCATCGACGC
Organism: Crithidia thermophila; assembly: GCA_030849055.1. Lineage (NCBI taxonomy): Eukaryota > Euglenozoa > Kinetoplastea > Trypanosomatida > Trypanosomatidae > Crithidia > Crithidia thermophila. The sequence continues at coordinate 4,943 of JASAOP010002231.1, read as the reverse complement.
ATCTCGTGGAGTTGACGGCAACGCGATGCGGCCTGCGCAGCCTAGAGGGCCTTCGTGGCTGTCCAGTGCTGCGCAAGTTGGACGTTTCCCACAACACAGAGTTGTCCGACATCACTGCTATTGCCAGCGCGCCGTTGCTATGTGAATTGACAGCGTCCAATTGCAACGTCCGTGACGTTCGTGTGTTGAGCCGCTGCTTGCGCCTTGCAAAAGTAAGCTTTGCGACGCAACAAGCAGCTGACAAGTCTCGTTGGTTTCGCCGAAGCACCTCAACTGCGGGACTTGGACGTCAGCGATTGCAATGTGCAAAGTGTGGAGGGGCTGCAACTCTGTAAAACGTTGCATGCTCTTAATGTCAGCAGCAACTGTCAGATCCAGTCACTCGCGCCGCTCGCCTCCGCGCCGTGCTTGGAGGTGTTGGACGCGTCTGAATGCGATATCCGGCAGCTGGAGAGTTGAGGCAATTGCAGGAAACTCTGACAGCTTGACGTATTCAACAACGCCGCGTTAACAAGCTTTGCTGGCTTGGAAGACTGCGTCTCTCTGAAAACACTCTTTGCGCAAGGCTGCTGCCTCCGCAGCCTCGAGGGCTTGCGCGGATGCACGCGACTTGGAAAGCTGGATGCTCCTTCCAACAGAGAGCTGGAGCTTTTGGAGAGTCTTCGTGACGTGCCGAGTCTGCAAGAGTTGAACGCGTGGAGTTGCCATCTGAAAAGCTTGGCTGGCCTCGCCAACTGTAAGTGCCTCAGACACATTGTCGTCTCCGAGAACCGTCAGCTTCAAAAATTTGACGGGCTATCGAACGCAATGCACCTTCTCGAGGTGAGAGCTGTCAGGTATAATCTGAGCAGCATCGATGCTCTGCAAGGACTGCAACTGCTGGAGGTGGTGGACGTCTCATTCAACGCGAACTTGCGCAGCCTCTCTCCTCTTGCTGGCGCTCTTCATCTTGGCAAACTCTATGCAAACAGCTGCGACCTCCTTTCCGTTGAAGGTCTTGGTCAATGTCCGGAATTGCTTGACGTCGACTTGTCCGAAAACAAAAACCTTGCAGACATTTCCGACCTTGGCGCCGCATCGCTTCTTCAGACGATGCTGGCAAAGGGGACCAAAGTGGTGACGGCATGGTATTTAGTCCTTTTGTGGTGGTGGAGCTAAAACCAGTATTTTCAAATAAAAGCGTAAACAAAAATACGCTCGAAACGTTTGGTATACTTATTGGTAGATTGCCTTTTTTAGAAGATGATATGTAACGCACTTTGGTTTTCTCTTTTCTGATCAGCTCCGTTTATCCTTGTTACCACACCAAAAAAAAGGAAAGGCCTATTTTTCGTTGTTCTTTTCTTTGTCTTTTCATATTTTATTTTTCTCATTGTTCTCAGCGAGTTATCGCACCCGTCTTTGTTGCTTCACAAGCAGGTGGGTTTCACCGTCTGAAACTTGATTTCGTTTCTCGCTAATTTCTTCAAAAAGCTATTTTTTGTGTGCGCCTTTATTTTATTGTTTACTTTTTTTCCCTTTTTTTTTTTAGCTTTCCCGCCATCCTTGCAACAGCATCAACAACAATAGAAAAACATTTGAGCCTTCAAATAGCAAATTCTCCGTGCCACTGTGAAACGGATGCGGTAATGTGTGCGTGTGTGGGTGTCTTTAATTTCTCTTGGCGTCGTTGCTGCGCACACTTTTATGAAGTATTGTGCACCGAACCAACGCCGACGGTATCTGAATCTGTGTTGATTCTGCGTCCTCTCTTGCCTTCCAGTAAAGCTTACACGTTCGTGAGGTGCGGTGGCTGAAGCTCATTGCTCTTTGTTTGACACGTGCTCACTTATTTCTTTTCTTTTATCAAAAACGTGTCTATTAAAAATAATAAGGAAAACTGCATTCTTTTGCAAGATAGCACCGAAAGCGGAAGACCCGTGAGATATCTTGCCATCAACTCAAGCAAGTTCACATAACTTGCACTTTTTTTGTATGTGCAACTTTTCTGTGACCGCGACACATCGTCAGCGACATTGACGAAGCAGTGCAGATGCACATTGCCAGATGTAATCGGCAGCAAACGATACACAGCACACAAAAAATTGACTTAAAAAACAAACTGTAAAACAGCTTGAGAACGGTGAATAACTGTGGTGCGTTGAATTTCACTTGATCCTCACACTTTCATTGTCAGAATTTGTGCAGTGAACTTGGACGTGAAAGTGTGAGATGCTACATGCTCATCCACATCGGTTTCTTTGTTTACATTACACATGTAACTNGTTGAATTTCACTTGATCCTCACACTTTCATAGCTCAGAATTTGTGCAGTGCACTTGGACGTGAAAGTGTGAGATGCTACATGTTCATCCTCATAGGTTTCCTTGTTTACATTATACATGTAACTCGCGCTGTACCGTCGAAACTGAAAAGCTTTCTGTGTGTTTTTTATTTTGTGGATAAGATGAAACATGATCTCCATATTTTACTTCTCTGCATGTGCGATGTGTTTTTCCTTTTTTTTACCGATGTGTAATGGATCTTTTAGTCTGTGTTTCTCATTGTGTGCTGCTGTGCTTGTGCTTGTATCTTGTTGTTGTTCTGCATTTGAGGTACTGATAGTGTTGTCATGCTTTGCTGATGGTGGTGAGCGTGTCGCCTTTCCTCTGCAGCAACTTCCGGTGGAGACACTGGACTTGGATGATATCGTGCCGTTGTGCTGGGGGCAAAGAATAATAAGCACTTTGATTATCTAATCGTGGTAGCGTGTAAACAGGTAAGAAGCGCAGCAATTCGTTGAACGTTGACAAGGTGTGTTTTGACTTATCAACCACGCAGTGCGTGACATCGGCATTTATTTTGGCATTTAAGGTGCTGGCTGTTTAAGATAAAGAGTGAAAAAATGCTTCGAACGCATACAAAGCTGATTCGCGAAGCAAACGACTTATTATTGAAAAAATGAAAAAGGTGGAGAGGTGTTGCAGTTGCTGTGCCTCATCTCTTGCAAAGCAGATGTCTTCATGTGTGTAGTGAGCTGTGGCACCTGGATTTGTACTTTCGCTTGCTGGCTTGCACCTTCATGTGCTGTTGTGCGTCGATGAGTTTCTTTCTTCGTATCTTTGAAATGCTTAGCCTATCTCGGTTTTTTACTTTAAACTTTTGTGCCTGCGTAGTGGTGCATCTGAGAGAGTGCTGTACGCTCGTGGCTCCCGTGTGTTGTGGTGATGCTGCATTGGTTTCGGTGAGAAGTGAGAAAACAGTCGGGGTCAGCGTGTTTTATGTCGTGACCGATTTGCATTTGTTCGGTGTGAATTATAACTGCAAGAGTAAGAGGCTGTGAAACCGTTGGTTAGTGTTAGCAAAGAGTTTTAAAGACGAGAATGAATTGGCTACAATAAAATTATCTTTGCATCTATGCGCCGTTACTTGATAAGGTTGATATCATAAATGGTCACATAAAAGTACAACGTTAAGGGATGTGTAGGTGTTGTGTGATTGAAAGTCAGAAAAACGTGTCACCATCGACTGGTGCGAAGGCGATGCCGTTGCTATGGTTTTCTAAGCCACCACCTGCCTTGACACAGTTGGCGATCGATTGCTTTTTTGTAGCTTTGGTGTTCTCGTACTCTTATTGCTTTGCATGGTGCATTTTTTGTATTGGTATTGTTTTAGTTGATATTCTAGACACCTGAAAACTTTGCTCAACAAAAACATAGCTGCGTCGTTTGTGTGTTTCAAGATCTTTAAATCTGTGCGAGCTGCCAAGCTTTTGGAGTCTATTTCGGCAACGTCGTTGATTTAAATTTGCATTCGCGCAGCTCAGTGGTTTTTTTGTGGTTTCATCCGCGTGTACACTTTTCTCTTTCCAGCAAACAGAAGAAAAAGCATGCATGAGCTTTTTCATTTCTGAAACCGTTGAAAAGTGAGCGTCTACTTTGTTAGGACGTTTCCCCGCTACCGAGCTCCCATGCAACTTGTGTTTCTCCCATGTGAAATCAAACTTACCAATTGTCATGCATGAGAATTCTATCTCGCGTATGTGTTACGTCTGCTGCTTCTTTAGTTTACAGAACGCACGCATGCACAAAGAAAAACACACCTCTTCAGGTGTCACCATCTTTCTTCACCCGCTGCTTTTAAACGTGTAAGCGGTTTCCGGCAATATGTTGCGGACGCTGTCCGCGGTGAGTCTGCAGGCACGGCTAGCCGCGGAAAGTCTACTCGTTGATCATGATGCGGTCAAAGAAAGGTTTATCAGCGTGCTGTCGATGCCGAGTGGTGGAGAAGAGCAACCTCATGATCACCATCGAGGTCGGGATCAGACGGAATAAGGCTGCGGAACTTTGTACAAAGCGGTGATGGGCAAAGCGATGTGGGCTGCAACTGTTGCAAGAGACTTTCGAGGTGGACCAACTCGTGCTCTCGTTTTCGAAAGTTTTTTTTTTTGTGAAGCTGCGTGAGCAGTGTGGAAATTGAGGTTGGCGCTAACGAGATTTGCTTACGAGACGCCAGCGCCTCTGCATTCCCGTGCGACGATACAGCTGCGGCTCATTGCTGATCTCACTTGTAACATTTTGTGCAACTGGCAGTGCTGAGCATCGAGTGTGCTCCGCTATTCAGATCTGTTGACTTTCCATTGTGGCTTCCACCGCTGCTGTCCATTGGCACATTGAAGATCAGCAAAATACGAGGCATATTTGATGCCATCTAACTGAGCATCTTTGAAAGCCTTCACAGCTTGTCACTTTTAAGGTGTGACATTCAATCCGTTAGTGCTCTCGCCAGGATGTGGACACTCACTGAACGCAACGTCTCCGACAACAGCAGCCTGACAACGCTTTTCTCTTTAGCTGATAGCGCGGTTCTTGAGAAACTGCGTGTTCGCCGTTGCGATTAAGTAAGAGACCTTGACGGCATTGGCAGATGCGTGTGGCTCCGAAGTGTCGACATCTCAAGCAACG
>JASAOP010002230.1:0-10196 GCA_030849055.1 Crithidia thermophila | reverse complement strand
CACGGCACCGCGGAAATGATTCGCAGCGCGTCCGACATCCGCGTACGTGAACCATGTGGCACGTTGTGCGTCGCGCAAAGCACGACGCGATGGCTGGTCTGTTGACGGGATGCCCATTACGGCCAGTCTTCTAGACCCGTGGCGCGGCGCGGCATCTTTTTTCGATAGTGCATCAGTGTGTAGAGCTTGACGTGATGTGGTAATGTTGGTGCGCAGTGTGTTCGTCTGGCGACTCGATACTGCTCGTTGTCGGGAAAAGGATTCGCCTACCCAATCCCAGAGCGGTAGCTCGCGTGCAACCTGCAGGTCGTCGGTCACGCTGAGCATCGCAAGAAGCATCGGTCCGATTTGACCAAGCGCTGCGGCTGATGTCGCGAAAACACCATGCGGTGGGGTAGCCGCTAAGGCAGTCTCCGTTCCTCGTTGCAGCTGTTGACGTTTCTCGTTGTGAACAGCTTTGTCTCCTTTCGTAGTTTCTCCGCTTGCCGCTCGCCGCGCCACGTTTTGAAGAAAGCGTTGCACGCCATCTTGGGTCAAATGGGCATCGGTAAGGTTTCCCTTCGCTGCCGCCGCTGCTGCTGCTGCCTTCAGTGCTGGTGCGTAGGTGTAGGTATCGAGACAGCTCGCACACGTCGCCTCCACTACACGCAGCGTCCACGAGGGCAGCTCCAGCAACTTCACGTGTGTGTCCTCCACCATCTCCGGAACGCCTCGTCTCCCTCCTCCACCTGTGAGGGTGGCATTAGGCGCCGACACAGCGCCGTCCAACGAGTGCATCACCAATACACTCAACGCATCTCTGTTTTCCGGCAGCGCAAACGGCGGCGGTACATCGTAGGCGTGCACGGTGGGCCGTGCGACTAAGCTTACCACAAAAGGAAGCAGCGCCACGCAGAGGAGAAACGTGAGAAGCACAGCAAGAGCAAGAAAAACAGGACGAACACGTCGAGAAGAACAGCATGTGCTGCTGCTGTTGCTGATGGTGTCAGCAGTACTATTACGAGGACTCGTCAAAAGGCCAATAATGTGTGTGAGGCCGCAGCGACCTACCGTGACATTAACTCTTCTCGGACACACCCACGCCACGCATCGTCGGACACGGTTGCGTAGACGTGTGCCAAACCCACTGCCGTAGCAGCAGCAGCAGCAAGACAAGGAAGCGCACGCACACCGACTACTGCGCACATCATCGTCTGACCGCGGCAGTGTAGCCACTGGCTTGGTCGCGTTTATGTATCCTCTGCGCACGTGTGAGCTCCGTAGGGAGCTGCCCGGCACACTTGCGTCACCGAAGTCTCTGTTCGAGGATCGGAAACAGCTGGTGATGCTGGTGGCCACATCACTCGCAGTGGCGCTGGAGTTGTACAGCAGTGGAGAAGTCGTGAGAGTGGTCGAGGCGTCGACGACAGCCTCACTGTCAGAAATCAGCGAAACATCGGAAGGTCCGTGCAGGGTGCTGTGCTGCGACGAAATCCGTCGTTTCGTGAGCAGCCCCAACAGCGAGGAGGACATTTAAAAAGAAGGTGTACAATATAGGAAAAAAAAAACCAAAAAAGTTTAAAACAAAAACCGACCTTTCAAAGCAGATTTAGAAAAAAAAAGGTATAGAATGGTCAGTGTCATGAAGATCTGAGGACGTAAAAAAAAAAAGGCGGGTAAATGTTGTCAAAATGAAATGTGAAAGGAGGATTTGAGGAAAGGAAGTTCTGCTGAAAAGGTCCATTGAATAATGCAATTACAGAGTGCTTTCTTGTGTCTCAGGAGTCGAGCGGAAACACTTAAAAATATGTTTTTTTTGTAGTGTACTGCAACAACCAGCCATTTTCTACGCCATCATCAATTATCAGAGCACCGTTGCTTTTTTCCTTTTTGTTTTTATTTTGTACGTAAGAAATGTGACTCACATAGCACTTGGTGCATCCAAAAAGCAGAACTGCAATTGGAAAAGAAAAAAAAAGATAAATGCGTAAAGTACAAAACAAACAATCTATCACGCTTCACTCGAGCAGCACGTACTTGGAATCTTTCTTCTTGTAATGCGGTACGGTCATGAGGCCGCCCTCAACGAGATTATTAAACTGCCACGGACGGAGCGTCACGTTGTACACTGCCACGTCGTCCACCACATCACAAATGTCTTTCCTGCGATTTGCCGCCTTTATCGTGCCATGTGCGACCCACTGCACGGGTTGAAGGTCGTCCCAGCCCACGACGCGGCTGTCCAGGTGGGCCTTTGCCCACGCCGCGCCGCGCGCCTGCGCCTCCTGCTCCGCCGTTTCCTCGTTTTCTGTCCGCGTCGTTTCCACCGCTCCCTCGAAGCCGGCTGTCTCCGCTTCTCCACGAAACGCACCCGTTACATTCGCATAGGCGTGTTCGTGTGCAAAGTAGTAGTGGAGAAAGTACATGTCCGCCGGCAGGCAGCGGTGCACGACCACGGAGGCCCACGTCACCACGCTGCGGTAGCCGCGTCGCAGATCGTGAAATCGCGGCGAGCCTTCCTCGATGTAGCGCACACGATGACTCGGGCACATCTTCTCCGCAACGGCACGGCGCTCCAGCAGTGTGCGGCCGACAAACAAATCCTCCTCGTTCATGCCTGCAGCGCGGTAAAGCGGTGCGTAGACGTCGTCGAAGTCGAGCATGGCCAGTCGCACGAGATCAACGGACGGGGCAGCAGTCGGCGTGGAAAAAAACGCACGAAAACCCGAAAAAAGGGATAACGGTGCCGACGCAGTCCGCTCCGCCGTTTCTGCTGCTATGGCGGTGCCTCCGGAAAGTGTGTTTTCTTTTTCGGCACGCCAACCATCGTCGTCGAGAAGCACGCGGGCAAGGCGACGATCGAGCAAATACTGCATGCCGACAAAGTACGGTATCTTCTGGTGTTGCCCCCACAAGAGTCCCCAGTAGACACAATCCGTTGTTTCCTTGCCTTTCGTACCTGTGCCCGTCACTTCTTGACCGTCGTTACCTGTGGTTGATTTGTCATTCGCATCTGCGAACTGCAGATCGGCCTCCACGTGCTCGGATTGCCCTCCGTGAACGTAGCGCATGTCTCTCACCCACTGCGGCACCTTCAGATACACATCATCGTCTCCTTTAATAATGTACGGCACGTCGGGAAACGTGTGATAGGCGTACTGCAGCCACAAAATCAGCTTCTGCGTCATGCCAACCTCCACAGACAGTCCCCAGCCTCCATCCTGGCCCGCCTTCTTGCCGGACGTGGGCCTGCGGTCGGTTAACATGTCAATCCACAGCACGTTTTTGTAGACCAGCGCTTCTTGCCAGGCGGCAGCAGAGGCAGCACACACGTACTGCGCCGCGGCGGTGAAGGCCGGTGCCACGGGATGACGCAGACGGCTCTGCAGGACGTCCAGGGTGGGCTTCACGTAGCCAAAACGTCTCTCCAATACACGTAGCCCCACCTCGTGCTGCCGCTGCTGATAATGCTGTAGATGGTCATCGGCATTCGTAATGTTGAGCTGACGACGCTTCCCTGTGTGCATGTCAGGATGGTGTGCGTTCATGTGGACTGTCATGGACACCACATGCGAGCACGGTGAACGCCACACCCGGCGCATGCGCCAGTCGTCCCGCAAGGCCATTCGCCGCTGCGTGTACGACGGCCCCCCACGCACCGGCCCTCCATCGGCTGCTTGTCGAGGCAGCGCAGACTCGTAAAAAGCGTAAAACGCCGAAGCGTCTTCAAACTCACGCATCGTCGGGGTCAGCGCCGCAGCGTCCACCGTCAAACCCACATCCTCGTCCTGCGGCACCCGCGAAGGGTCCGAGTCCGCCTCCGCCTCCGTCAACGCCGGCTCACGCGCTGCAAAAATGTAGAGCGGCAGCAGCGGTGCGTTGAAATTGTTGTCGCTTCGAGCTACCGCACCGTACTGCATCCAGTTTCTCCGCTGACTCTCCCGCAGCTGTTCATGTGCGATGTTGTCCACGGTGGGAATGCCCATGACCGCCACGTAGGTACGTCGCAATGGGCGCTGCGGAAGAGGAATCGACGGGTCGGACAGAGCAAACGGTTTGATCCATGACCATCCCTCGAGTTCCTGCACAACATCAATGTCGTCTGTGACGCTGCGCACGGCGAACAGAAAAGGCCCGATGCGGCCCAGCGGGGCTGTCGGGGTGGCAAACACGCCGAACGCGCCACGACGCCGCAACGTCTCGTCATCCTGCGTCAAGTCGACCTCCTCCTTCTCCTTTCCTCCGTTCCGCACAACCGGTTTCTCCCTCCCACTCAGCATGCCATCTGCCGCGGCACGTCGTACCGCTGCCTCGTAGTCCCTCCTCTCCAGGCAGTCCGCGCAGACTCGTAACACGCGATGCAGCGTCCACGACGGCAGCGATTCGCGCCGTACTTTTCCGGTCACCGTCAGCGGCACGCGCTGGCCCGCACCGCGGTGCTGCACGACAGTGGCCAGCGGAGACGACCACGGCGGCACGGGAGGCGGTGCGGAGACGACGGCCTGCAGGCAGCACCAGACAAGAATGCCGGCCGACACGAGGGCGATAACGGCCAGCAGAGCACGCGACAAGAAGCGACGGAGGTGCCGCAGCTGCACTCGCTGGTCGTGTGCAGATAACGCGGAAGAGACACGCGTCCACGCTCGCGGTGTGCCATCGGCGGTGTACAGCAGCCACTGCATGAAGGACGTCATCGCCGACTCCACAGAGGCTTTCCCCGCTGTAGTGGGACACGGCCATAGCGATTGAGCCACGTGCAGCCACTGTCGCAGCAGCGATGTGCGTGGTGCCGACTTTTTTCTTTTCACTCGCGTATGTGGGGCAGCAGGCGACGCACTGGCGGCTGCCGCGGAAAAGAAAAACGGTTTTGGTAGATCACTGGGCCCATGACGCGTACTGCTGGACGTTGTGAACTCGCCGCTCGAGATATCCTTCAAGACGGGAGAGCAGGAGCCGTTCGTAGAAGTGCGGTCGTCGTCACGAGTGTAGCTGCCACCGCCGCCGCAGCTGCGCGCACGAAAACTTGTGTTTGCGGGTATGGGTGTCATGGATACTTTGTCGCTGCTTGCGCTCTTATGTGAGGAGTGGTGGGAGCTTGGCGCGTGGGTGGACAAATTATCGTCCTCGGATGCCAAGGAGGAAGACGAGGGCGGAGACGGCACGGTGCGGTGCTTGGTGCTCCCACCGCGTGCCCCACGTGCCGCACCACGGCGCTTCATGATCCGCTGGGCAAAACAAAGCGAGAAAGATGAAAATAAATAAAAAGAAATTGTTGTGGACAAAGCAAAAGCAGTTTTTTTTTCCTCTTCCTCAAATGATGGATAAGTACATGTGCTGGGAGGTAGTGGAAAGAATAACTTCTTTTTTATTTGAGACTGGAATAAGATTTACAAGGTAAGTGCAGTTTCTCTACATTGTTCAGAAGAGAGTTTTAGTGGGTGGAGAAAAGGGAAGGTCAATATTTTAAAAAAATGTTGAAGAAGGTGAAGCACCACGCGATGCACCAAAAAAAAAAAAAGAAAAAAAAGAGCTTCCAGAAAAGCTGTTATTGTACCAAAAGACATCGATATGTCTTTTACTGTTATCATACTTTTTTCTTTCGCTTCATGTTCGAGAGCCGGTAAACTCTCTACACACAGCAAGAAAAAAATTAATGCAGTTGAGATGGGAACGCGACTGTCAGGCTCGCCCGTATTTATTCTTTCTCCAACTTCAGAACTCCACGTTCAGCCAATACAAAACCAGAGAAACCTGCAAGTTGGCACACCATGAGAAACACTTCTGTGATTAATTTAAGATGCAGTAGATCCACTACATTTACGCAAAAAAAAAAATATCCAAGCAAAGTCATTGACAAACCGACACCGCCCAAACAAGTACATGCACGTCTGCAAACCAAAAACATACTACTCTCTTTAAAAGCAATGAACTCATTCACAATCAAAGTACTGAAAAGCACTTTTAAAGTAAAAATAATTTTCAAACCCCAAATTTTTCAGTTGTGCTTCAACACACATAAACAAAGTTAAATCACAGCCTGTTAAAAAGAGAACAAGAAAGCAATAGTTAGAACAGCAAAAAAAAAAATTGAAATAATATGCTTTATTTGTGCATTTGATATTGTTGGACAAATGATATGTCAGGCATTTAGCAAAAAAAAAAAACCTTTGCTTAGTACTGCAATAATTCATCACGTGTTAAACTCATCTAATTTTGCTTGATTTTCCTTATCAGCCGAAGCTTAGAGGTGTTTGCAGCAACAATAGCAAACAAAACGTCAATCGAAACTACCGCCATCAACGCGAAATAGCAACAATATAAAGAAGTACATCAATGTGTATCAATTTTGTGTGGTAAAAAAAGATGAAAGTTGATGCAATCAGCTTACACATACTGTCGTTCGTAAAAAAAATAAAAGGAAAAGAAAAAATGAAGCTACCCTTACGTCTCGTAGACACCAGTAACTTCGGGAGAGAGATAAAGGCAGAGTTGCAGATTTCTAACTTAAAGATTTAAAAAAAAAAGTAATTTTAGTTGGTTTATTTCTGTTTTTTGCGTGTGTGTGCGAAGGAGTGTTCGGCGCACATCGCAGTTTCAGAAAATGCAAATACATCAGAGTACATTTGAAAATCACGGCTGCTCAAGCCTTCAGTCTGCAAAAAGTGACATACAGAGAAAAAAAAAAGAAAGAAAGGAAGAAGAGAACTCTCTGGTTGTCACGCGTCGAACCACATCGGAGCAAAGAACGACTGGGCATACCCAGGGAGTGCGGCGTGTCCAGGCAGTCCGCGACCCCACCGGCGCATCAGCACATTCGTTGTGATGGACGAGATCATGCCGCCGCGGAACACCGCCACGTTCGTCAGCATAAAATAGTCCACCACCATCGCAAAGATCTCCTGGTGCGAGATGTTGTACAGCGCATACGTCATGTCCACCATCGCCTGCTGCTCCGCAGACATCTTACGTGGGTGGCTCAGACGGCGCCTGTATTGTTTGTTATGCTCAATTGCATGGAAGTGTCCAAAGCTCCCCTTGATGCGGCGGTCGTAGGCAGCCACGAAGTGCGGTGGGAAGTCCAGCGACGCGTTGCCCCACACCTCCGTGCGCAGCCTGTGCACGCTCAGCTGCGTCAGCCGCTTATCAACAATATCGTTGATGGGGCCGTACTGATCGTCATAGGCCATGTAAATCGTCGGCACCAGCGTCTCCGCCACCGCCGGGTCGGCCGTCATGTTGTGCCGCATCCACTTCGTGAAGTAGCGGTAAATCTCCGTCAGGCGGGACTTGGTCAGCGCACAGTCGAGCTCGATGTGGCGCAGCGTGGAGATGGGGCCGGACCAGCTCGGGTCCGTCGGCTGCAGGCGGAAGCGCGGATCTAGCGCGTAGTTCGTGCGGTCGATCACAATCGCCTCGCTCCGGCACGTCCCCTCCCGTCGCCGCACGTGCAGCCCCATCACGTTCTTGAAGTTGACGGGACGCAGCGTGTCGTGGAAGCCCGTGCCCGTCGCGTTGTTCGTACCCACGGGCCAGTGGACGCGCGCCACGTTCGCCGCGTAGAAGCGGTCGATCTCCGCGTTGACGGACGGCGAGGGCCGCAGCAGCGCCATCGCGCGCGTGTTCTTCATGATGGAGGAGCGCGAGAAGAATCCCATGCGGCTGCTCATCACCGCCAGCCGGGCCTGCGGCTCGCCGCGGCCGTCGTCGGCGTGGTGGCCGCCCAGCAGGCCGATCATCGTCTTCAGCGCCTTCCGCATGCCCGCCATCCGGTTGAACTTGCGCTCATCCTTGTTCGGAAAGAACTCGATCGTCGTGAACACCTTCTCCTTCTCATAAAAGAACATCCCGTCCGCGCGATCGTCGCGGACCGTCGTCACCGGCGGGTCCTGCGCCCTTGCGTCCTGCAGCCACCCGTCCACGTTGTAGCGCAGCACGCCGTCCGGCGACGGGGTAGGAATAATCCACCACTGAATCTCATTGATCGACTTCCACTCCCGCTCGTCGAGGGGGCGGAAGTGGCCGAAGTAGTTGAAGCGGCGCAGCGACATCTTCTCACCGTGCGCCTCCAGCTCCTTCAGGATCGCACGCGCCTCGGCGTAGTTCACCAGGCAGTACCCGCCCTCGCGGCGCAGCGCGTTGAAGCCGTAGAACTTCTCCGCATCCACGCGCAGGTAGTGCACGTAGTTCTCCGGCAAGAACACCGGCACGATGAAGGTGCGGTTCACCCGCTGCGCGAAGGCGAGGGTGTTCATCATCTCCTGCAGTTGGTTGTTGTGCCGGCCAAAGCAGCCCACCATCACGGACATGAAGTACGACGAGCACGTCATCTCGAAGGCCTCCGGCCGCGTCGACGTCGCGTCCTCGCCAAAGCGGATCCGGATGCTCTGCCGGTCCTGCGCCAGCGTCACCGACAGCGGCGGCAGTACGTCCTTGTCCACATCCGTCTCCCGCACCGCCGCCGTCCCAAAGTACGGTGGCAGCAGCGGCCCCCGCACACCCGCGTTAGTGTTGTTGTTGCCGCCCTGCGCGGTCGGGTACAGCGCAGAGGGCAGCGGCCACGACGGCAGCCGCGGGTAGCTGGCATCCATCTTCACCGTGCCGCCATCCGTCACCGGACGCACCTCGTTGAAAAAGGCCGGGCACCGCCCCTCAACCCCGATCGACGCGTGCGGACTTGCCGTGTCGAAGTCGACCACCACCGAGGCCGTCACCACCGGGTCCGGCGACTCGAACTTCATGGACGCGTTGACGGAGATGCCGATCATGCCGAGGCTCATCAGCTGCGCCAGACACCGCGACACGACCTCCGCCGCGGTGCCCGTCGTCGCACTGAACACCGGCGCCGTCGCCGGCTGCACGTACATCTCCTCACGAGCAGTGAACGTCTGCGGCTGCGACGTCACCACCTCCCCGTTCTGCGCAGGGCGGCCGAGATGCACGTAGACGAGACCATCCGTGCACATCGCACACACCTGGTCACTGCGTTGGATGACAATGGGGGGCATCACAGACTCGTCCAGGCCGTGGAACTTGGCGTCCTCGGGCTCCACCAGCTGCAGCACGGGCAGCACCGGCACGTGCGGTGCATTTCCACGCGGGCCACCCGCGGCTGTCGGCCGCTCCGATCGTCGAACCGGCGGAGCCGGCGGTGGTGGTGTGTGCAGCGGCGCAACGGAAGGCGTGGACGGCGGCGCGGTGGGGAGCATCGTGGTGCAGGCAATACCGAAAAGAGCAAAGATGGAGAGTACGAGGACAAGGCGCACGAGGGAGGAGAAGCGGCAGGCACTGCGCAGCGCTCCTTTCCCGCCCAGCAACGTCGTCGTACCACCACCACCACCACCGCTGCTGTTGTTGTGGTTTGTGAAGCTGTCATCGTCGACTTCACCGGCAGCGGTTTTCACATCAGCGCGATGCTTCATGGCGGAAACAAACGAAAAAAAAAAGGCAAGTAAAAGGGCTGGTGTGCCTGTTTGCTAGGCCTCGTTAGTGAAAGCAAGAAGAAAAGAAATTGAGGGGGGGAGTGTGCAGGTGATTTGACGTGGTGGGGAAAAAGTACTTAGACAGAGTGCTTCGGCTATTGAACGTCATTTTGATTCCTAGTCGATATTGAGCGTCAAAGCTGCAAAACTGCAACGCCAATTTCTTCACGAGGCATCCAACACGCCAACATGAGAGAAGCTTCACTGACTCGCACGTCGAGAGATCAACAAAAAGAAAAAAAGGGCAGTTGTCTATTCTACTCATCCAACTCTACCAGCGGGTGAGTGAGAGAGAGCACCAGGTGCGTGCATATCGCTCAGCGAGTGTCAGCGGCCATGCTCCTCGTGCCCGACGTGCATAGGTCGAGCCCTTCAATGTCAAAACGCATGCTTCCGATAAGTCAGCTGCTCATCTGCAGTTGATTTCAATAATTTGGCATTTTCAACTATTTAATTCACTATTACGCTAAAAAAAAAAAATAATAACAGCGCAGACGGACTGCCAGTAGGGTTTGCAAGAAAAGAAGAAAAATAATTAAGCAGTGCAAGAAAATAGTACGGGTGATATAAATATTTAGCAAAGAAGGTTTAAAAAAAAAAACTAAAAAACCTGATTTCACAAACAAGCAAAAAACAAAAAAGAGAAAAGAAGCTATCAAAAGGCGTCTTCGCACGTCAACATATAAGTTAAAAAAAAAAAAAAACAAGTAACCCGAGATAAGTTATGCCTATTGCATT
>JASAOP010002229.1:0-10192 GCA_030849055.1 Crithidia thermophila | reverse complement strand
ACTAATTGCTGCTGAGTAGTTTCCGCTAACCTCGGTTTTTTCTTTTCAGTTGATGGGAAGGCATTGTTTTGGAAGCATCTGAAGGGTTTTGATACCACCTTCTGTTAGTTTGTATTGTTTCATGTGAGGTGTCATCGGTTTGGCTAGTGCTTACAGATTCAATAAACATTTTTTCTATTACTTTTTTAACGCTGTAAGAGTGTTGCGAATGGTTCTCGCTTTATATTTATTATTCCCCTTTTCTTGATGTTTGCCAGCGGGGCATTTTGACAATGCTCATTTGCTGTTCAGTAAATCGAAAAAAGAAAATAATGAGGGGAAAGTGAAACAAAAAAGAGCACTGTCAGAACACTTTTTTTTTTTACGCTGCTTTCTGCTTTAACAGTGAACAATCGGTCGCAGAACGCACTTGCTATCAGCAGCACTAAAAAGGAAAAAGAAACAGGAGTGTTTGTTCAGTTTTCTTTAACTCCAAGTGAGTCTTTTTGTTTTGCTTTCTAATTTGTTCGACTCGATTAAAAGTGCAATTATGTAAAAGACCTTTCTTTAAAGTTTGTGCCCGTTTTTTTTTCCTCTCTTTCTTAGGTTCTAACACTGTTTTTTTTTTTTTAGTTGTTTCTTATTGCTTCTTTACTTCTTTACCTGCAGACTCTTCCTTTCCAAAAAATAACTTGCCTTTTCTTCTTTTCCTCCTTGTCTTGAGAAGAGGCTCTTTAACGTTTTCGCATTTGTAAACTAACATCAGCCGCACGTAATGTGTTGTCTGTTTTCATACCTTTTCAATATGAAGAAACTTCTTGTGTGTATTAGCAAAAGAAAAGAAAGATAACGAACGACAACAAACGGAATTTTGACACAGAAGAAAAAGTAGTTGTTAGCTTTAGCACACGTAAGAGTGGTGTCACTCAGTCTTGCGCAGGGAAAAGAAATACATACACCGACTTTGTGCGTTGCAGCCGCCAAAGTAAAAAAATTGAAACTTTCTTATTTGAAACTCAAGTCAGCATTTTGTTTCTTGCTTGTTGATACGTTTGAGCAATGTTAAAGCTGGACCCGTTTCAACTGATGTTTTTGAAAAGATGTTGATGAGTTCCGTTGCAACTTACACTTTGTTGTCAAATGTCCTCTCTCTGATTTTATCGTTTTCTTTACATTTCACTTCTTTTTCTTTTTTTGCATTATGCGACTGCCTCACCCAGCATCACCTTCTGGCATCACAAGAGCTGCTTATTGCCTTGCTCTCTCTCCTCTTTTAGTAGGGGAAAAAAAAGAGGGTAAACACACTTTCCCCTTTGTAGCGCTTCGCATTGGATTGGTCCATCTGCTATTCTTTTGCACCTTAGAGACAGACATCTTTTTTTTTCTTCAAATGCTCAGTTGTGTGGTGCGACGACCCACCATGACGGTGGTGCGCAGTCGCGTCAATGTGTATGGGCGTTCTCTGCGTGGAGCGTCCACGGACACCGGCAGCGTCGCAGAACCCACGGCGGCTCGCCCTGCGGTGGAGCAGATGTACTCGAACTCGCAGAAGCGTCGCGACCCGTTTCTGCGCGAGGGTACCGCAACGAGTCGCTTCTTTCACGCCTACCGCTCGCAACTGCCCTTTCCTGCGCGGATGTTTGGTATTTTTCTCCTTGGCTTCACGCTGGGGATGATCATTGAGGTGTTCGCGTGCAAGACGCACCTGTACGAAAGTGTGATGATGAAGAAGGATGCCCGTCGACACGAGTTCGACGAGTTCGTGGTGGACTTCCGGCAGAACGTGGAGCGGTGGCAGCGCGAGGACATGGGGAAGGCGACGCGTCAATGAAGGAGATAGGAATACGTCAATTTCTTTAGAAAAAATCAAAAACAGGTGAGAGTATTCTGCAGAAACAGAAAAGAATGAGACGATACGTGCAAGTTTACGTCACGCATGAGTCTCAGTAAAATTTGCAGAAAGAGTACTTTTTTTTTTCTGGACAACATGAGATCGATCTACTCTGTCGTTGTAAAAGCCGTTGGGTTTGAGGGCAAGAGTGACTGGTGTCGAAAATTGCTGTATTTGTTTCCCATCCACCCGTTTGTCAAACTGGGATTTCCTGTTGTGTTTTCTTCCTTACAGAACCTAAAAAAAAAAACACACACTACACGTTCAAATTGGTAGCAACCTTCTGGAGCAAATGTTTTAAACCGCAATGCCATGATGAGAAAAAAAAAACAGGCTTTTGCGGAGTGTCGTTGATCGACTAGGGTAGTATCGCCAAAGGAAGAGGCGAAATGCCAGCTAGGCTCGGACATGTTTTTCGTCCCTTTCGCTGCTGAGGTCTGCCAAAGGTGACGTCGTGTGGATGAATTGCCTTCGGATTCTGCCTGTGAAAGATGCATGCTGCTTTGATTTGAAAGCATCGAAGTAAAGGCAGTCATACTGGCTGTCTGCACTCTGTTGCAAAATTGAATCAGTGTTCACTTGCGTTTTGTTTTCTCCATTTTCAATCGTTTTTCCTTTTCCGCAACCTGCTTCTTCTTCCTTTTTTTTTTCTTCATTCTGTATAAAGTTTAAGTGCAAAGTTGGACTTGATTTCTTCGTCTCTGCAGTAGCCTGTTCTTCACCTATACACCTATCGACGTTTTTTATCTCTGTCCAATTCTGGGTTTTTTTCGTTTTTTTCTTTATTTCTATCATTCAACACTATTTTGTTTCTTTGCTAGAGCCTCATTAGAGTTATTGTTATTATCATCATTCTTAATATTTCCTTGCTTACCGTTTTCTTAAAAATAAACGAAACACACATACTCTCCGTCGGACAAAAAAAAAAGAAGTAAATTTTATCTTCGATATTATGGCGACCAACACTGCCTCCAGAGGTGGCAAAGCCGCCACCGCTGCCCCCACGACCACCGTCAAGCACAAGCTTGTCCTGCTGGGGGATCAGTCGGTGGGCAAGACGAGCATCATCGCCCGCTTCATGTACGACACCTTCGATCAGCAGTACCAGCCCACCATCGGCATCGACTTCTTCTCCAAGACAATTCACCTGGAGGACGAGCGGGATGTGCGGCTGCACCTGTGGGACACGGCCGGCCAGGAGCGCTTTCACTCCCTCATCCCGAGCTACATCCGCAACAGCGCAGCCACGGTGGTCGTGTACGACATCACCTCCCGCCCGTCCTTCTTCAACGCGTTCAAGTGGATCGACGAGGTGCGCACGGAGAGCGGAAGCGACGTCGTGATCATGCTGGTCGGCAACAAAACGGACATGGCCGCAGAGAAGCGTGAGGTCAGCGCGGAGGAGGCGATGAAGAAGGCGACGGAGTGCAACGTGCTCTTCACCGAAGTCAGCGCCAAACACGGGACGAACATTAAGCAGATGTTCCGCCAGGTCGCGGCGGCGTTGCCTTCACCAGAGGGCGCGGACGGCGGTGCTGCTGCTGCTGCTGCGTCGGGTCCGTCCGCTTCCCCCGCGTCCGGTGGCGCGCGCGCAGGCGAGGCCGAGGCGGAGTCCGGCGCTGCCGGGCAGTTCGGCGGCGTCGTGCGGTCGCCGTTTCTCATCACCCCGTCAGCAATGCAGGCTGCCAATACGAACAACGGTGGTGCGGGTGGTGGTGGTGGTGTGAGCAGCACCAGTGGGGATGCTGCCGGCGCGAATGTCGGTGGTGGTGGCTGTTGTTAGTTTGAAGTAAAAATAAAAAACAAACAGTTTTTTTTTGCTTTGTGTGTGTGTGCTGGTGAACGGAATATCCTTTTTTCTTTGTGTTGCGCACCAGCACCTGGGGGAGAGGTGTGTGTGTGTCTGTGTAGATGTGCGTCAACGCGAACTGTGATTTTTTTTTTTGTGCTTGAAAAGCGCCATCGTATCTTTGAAGTCTGGGCTTTTCTGTATTTTCATTTTCTTGTGAACCTATCGAGGTGTGGAAAAGGCTTTTTTTTTGGTGTGTCTTATACATTTTAGAATGCTGCATGAGTACGCGATGAGCGGTAGCCAGCAGTTTTGCTTTCGTTTGTGAGCCGTCTATCTCTTTCTTTCCTTGCGTTGTGCTTCAAGAGGCTCTTCTTACTCCGTCAATTACATTCGTTGCGTTCTTTCTGTTTTTGTTTGCGAACCGTGTTCATATTCCACTTCTCAGTAAATTAGGACGAAAAAAGACTTAAAAGGTGGATGAGAAGGTTGTGATGCCCGTGTTGATTTCTGTAGCTTCGAAGATGTTCGTTTGCGGTGAGGTAATTTTACCGTAGCGTGTGTTATGTCACTCCTTTTGCACTCACTCAAAACTAAGCTTTCCTTTTTTCTCCCTGCACCCCACTCCTTCCTTGCTATAAAAAACAGTGTACATACAACGACGTTGCTTTTCAACACCGAAATCTAGCTTGTTTTCGTGTGTTTTCTTTTCATCATTACTTGCTTACCTCAATCAAGAATCCGCAAAGCAGCAAACTGAATTTCAATTTGCAAACTCAAATTGAAAAAGAAAAACCGCACTTTTTTATCTTTTAATAGCAGACGTACAGATGCGGTCGAAAGGTCTAAGTCTCCCCAGCCAGCGTACCCGTGCTGGTCGCGTGATGCGGCGCGTCGCGATAGCGGCCATTGTCCTCATCTCCGGTCTCCTGCTCCTTCTCATTTACATGATCACCACTAATCTCGGCGACAGCGATGCAGCGCCAGAGACGTACACTCCACGCAACCAAAGAACAGCAAACCCATCGGGTGGTGGGAATAATGGTGGTGGTGGGGCCCACATGATAGACGCCGCAGAGGATACCGCTCCTTACTCGGAGAATTTAGAGGAGCTGCTGGAGCTGCTGCGGGTGTACGCCTCCGCACGTGGCATTTACGTGAACACGTCGTCGATCCCGTCGCTCTCGACGGCTACGAAAGATCGCGCTGGGCAGCCGGATAGAGTTGTAGATGAGCTTCTTCTGGCCGGCATCGAGCTGTTGCGTACGGCTAGTGGCGCAGGGGGAGCCGCCACCGCCACGGCAGCAGGCATTGGCTTGCAGACGCGTTGGGTCCTCGATGATCCGTCGACGATCAAGACGATGCAAGAGGACTACGTGGAGCGCTACATTAGTCCTGCCCAGCCCGACATCGAGCTGACCCCGCTGCGCGTGATAACCGAATACTACGACCCGAACAGTCCCCACAGCCTGCATCGTATGGCGGCGGCGACGGAGAAGAGCATGAACGATGACGGCTACGCGACCTACATCCAGCGTTCGCCCACGTTCTTCGACCCTGCACACGCCGCCCGTCGCGGGTACGGACACGAGGGTAGCATCTTCGTCGCGATCCCGTTTACGCTGCAGGACATCACACCGGACATGATCAACGCCATCGCCGCACGCGCAGCCGCCGGTACGCCAAACGGATCCGTGCGGTCCACGATCCCGCCGGCGCAGCACAACCCGCTCGACGGCGCTGACGACGCGGCCTCTGCGGCGGACGTGGACGGCTTTCGCGAGGTACACCGCACCGCCGCGCACTGTGCGATGACGGTGGAGTCTGTCTTACGCAACGCCCATCGCGCCATCGGCGTGACGGTGGGCACGTTGGATGTTGTCGTGGCCACGGGCGTGCAGAGCGACGGCGAGGTGATGGACATCAACTCCGCCAGAGAGGTTCGCTTTCCGGTGACGGCGGAGGAGCGAATGAAGCTGGCGGACACGCGATCGCGGCGTTACGACCGCATCACCTGCGAGCCGCCCAACTTTCGATCGGGGTGGGCCGACGCCTCCTACGGCTTTAGCTGGAAGGACAACGCCCGTCAACGACGCGTGCTCGTGCCGCTGACGAAGCTGACGGCGTCGAGAGCAGAACAACGATCGTCGTGGATGGGCACGCTGCTGCCGCTGCTGGGCCGCTACGCCGTGCTGCAGCTCTACCGTGGCGAGTCGTACGTCTTCCTCCTCCGCCCGGGCTCGGTGGCGCTGCCAAACTGGGATTTGAAGCTGCGTCTTTTGTACTTACACACGCCTCAGCGGGAGCGGGCGGTGCTGAGCAGCCGTCCCACACCCGCCGTCGCGTGGCAGGCGATGACCCTTGCCATC
Organism: Crithidia thermophila; assembly: GCA_030849055.1. Classification (NCBI taxonomy): domain Eukaryota; phylum Euglenozoa; class Kinetoplastea; order Trypanosomatida; family Trypanosomatidae; genus Crithidia; species Crithidia thermophila. The sequence continues at coordinate 4,164 of JASAOP010002229.1, read as the reverse complement.
CTCCACACCTTTAGCACATCGCCAGACCTGGCCTTCGCCAGCTCGCCCTCCGCGTCTGTCGAGCCGACGTCTCCGCAGAACACGCAGGTGCCTGTGACCGCAACGCTGGCCGCGCCGCAGTCGGAGCTGAGCTGGATGGCGAAGAAACTGCTCAGCACGCTGCCAGACTCTGTAGCGGCGTGGCTGACGGACGCGCGTGCCGACCCGGCGCTGGTGCTGTGGCTGGTCACCCCACGTTGGCTCTGGCCGACGGTGACAAGCGCGTTGCAGGAGCTGCGGACCATCCCAACAAACGAAACACGAGTAGCCGGAGCCGCCGCAGAAACGCCCACACACACGAACAACGACCGGCTGCGCCCTTCCTTTTCCGATCTTTTTCCTCGTGCGGTGCTGGCGTCCGTGCTGGCGAGCGGCAACGTCGGTGCAGCGGCGCAGTTGAATGTGTCTGCGATGGATGTAGAGGTGGACGACGGTGGCATTGTGAAGGTGCGAGGCGGTGGTAATGGTGGTGGTGGTGGTGGACCCAGCAACTCCACCGCCCGCACAGGTCAGCGTTTTGTGGCGGAGAGCTTGACAGAGTCGGAGGTGTATCATCTTCTCTTTTTAACGGAGAAGCGACCGCCCATGCCGAATGAGCCCATCACCGACATGGCGAAGCTGCTGCCACCGAACACGTCGACACCTGCGCAGGGCGAGGTGGCCACGAGCGTGGATGCCGTGATGAACCTGAACGGACTGCTGTGTGGGTCAACGGGCACCCCGATGGCGTATTATTCCGCAAAGGAGGCTGCGTTGGTAAAGCGGGCGATGGAGTACTGCTGGCTCTACCGCCATCGCGCCACGTTGCGCGCGTTGATTCAACAACTCACCGACTCGACGGACGCCATGACACTGCTGACGGGGCCAACGGATGCTACCCATGCAGAGCAGCAAACATCGACAACGAAAACATCAGCAGCAGCAGCAGCAGCAGCTGTGAAGTGCGGCAACGACGAAAGCTCCCTGAAGTGGTACGACACCACGGTGCGGACGGGCAACACCAGCCAGTGCCTGCGAGACATGCGTTACCTCGATCCCGAGGAAGTAGAGCTGCCGATTCATCACGTCCCTGCTGCTGCTGATGCTGCTGCTGCTGCCGAGAAGTCTAAAACTGCTGCAGCCGTTACACCAACGGACAGGGAAGCGTGGCTTGTCTCCGCGGCGAATGCGGGTCAGCTGCAGGGCAGCAGTGTGCTCCCTCCGCGCAGAAGCAAAACCGTCTCTTCCACCACTGCCACGCCCTCCACTTCCACGACGACAACAGCTGCTGCAGGGTACAAGGCGGCCACGCCGTTCGTGCTGCAGTCTGTGGCCTCTGCCGATTTGCTCTTTGCCCCTGCGGAGGCTTTTTTTGACTTTCTCCCTGAAGACCGCCTGCGGACACGCGCGCGAACGTTGCCGGAGCAGCTGGCAAAAAAACAGCACGACGAGCAGCGACGCGCTGCCGGGGACACGACAGCTTCTCTGCTGTCCACGCACACGGAGACGCCGGAGTCGGTGGTGCTGGACCCGTCGCTGCAATACATGGATGCCGGGGTGGCGGACTTGTATCTCACGACGGCGTTGTGGACGCGGGGGTGGAACATCTTTGGTGTGACGGAGGCTGTGGCCGGTGGCGATGAAGCACCGGAGGAGGCGCAGACACGGGTGAAGAAGGACCCTTCGGTTTGCGAGGTGAAGACAGATGCTGGATCATCGACGCCAGCCGCGATCAAGGCAGCGCAGGCGTTCACGAAAAGAAGATTCTGGGAGATGTTGACGGCCCATCGCGCTGCCGGCTCGCCAGTCGGTCCATTCATATCGCCCAAAAATGCAACTGAGGGATCCGCAAAGACACTGTTTCCACTGCGGCGCACGCTGCAGGCGTACGAGGCGTTTGCAGGTCTAAAGCTGCACGATCTTCGGAAGACGGATGAGGAAAAGTAAAACGTAAAAAAAAAGAAAAGAACGGTGTAGGCGTGCGTGTGATTGTTGCTGTGCCTTCTGCTGAGTGAATGTGAATAGAATCTTTTTTTTTGTACATTTTTTTTCTCTGTGGGCTTTTGATCTTACTATCTTTAGTTGCTTTGCTCTTCGTGTTTTCATCGGTAAGGAGGTCTGGATCCTCGATAGTGGTTAAGGAGCGCGCAGTGCTCTTTTGGTCTCCTTTTCCCTCTGTTGCTGCCTTTCCACCATTTTAGCGTTGTTGCGATCAGCTGCACTAAGAAAAAAACAATTGAAGATTTGGAGCGGCGGACAAATAGACTTTTTTCTTTGATAGCCTCTCCCCACTTTACATTGTTGAGATCTTTTTTCTCTTTTTTGTGTATTATGCCTGCAACCATGTGACAACACACCAGCATGGAAAAAAAATATGAAAAGGCTTCACAGATGTGGAAGAGTAGCGGCGTACGTTTGTTCTGTGCTGCTGTTTGCTAAATAGTGGCTTTTATCGTTGCGTTGTGCTGCGCCCCCATCAGAATGATGACCGATGTCTTCACCTGGTAGGTCGAGGACCTTCATACACTTTTTCCAGTGAGATCCAGTTCTCCAATTACTCGCAAGCCATTTAGAAAAAAAAAAAACCACTGAGCATTAGTACGAGAAACATCAGGACATGAACGTTAAGGTGTAAATGTCATCTTTTTGCACAATTTTCTTTTCGCGGCCATTATGCGTCCTCCTATTCTTCTCTCTCTCTCTTTTTTTTTTTTTGACTCTGTCAAGGTTTTTGTCAGGGCAGGTAGAGTAATTCTTTTATTGTAATTGCTGCAAATATTCCGTGCAGTCAAACCTTGGCTGTTTGCCACTTTTTTCTTTTTTTTTTCTACTCACCTACTTTTACTTTTTTTCTGCTGTGCTTCACAACGAGTTGTTGTGTCATATAGATTTATCTGATTGCGTAACCAAACAACGAAAACAAAAATAAAAAAAGCCGTGCGATTATCATGTCTGCCTTTCGCGCGCCACTGCCGACTCACGCCGACCCGATGCTCACCAGCAACGCCGGAAACCTTCGACCTGCTACAGCGAGTCCTCCGGTCACTCACACCGGCGAACCTCTCTTTAGCGTCAACAACGTCGCCACCACCAACGGTGACGATCATCATGAGCATCACCATCACCCCCATCATAACTACTCTCGCGATGTTGCCACGTTTGCCAGTCCGACCGCTTTCGATTCCCACGGCGAGCACAACAGCCCATCTCATGCGTCGTTGCGTTCCCTCCACCACGGATCTGCTCAGCCGCGGGCTTCCGCGCCGCTTCTAAACCAATCGTCAAAAACAAGCAGTGGCAACAACAGCAGCAGCGCGAGTCGCTTGCTCGGTCGTCTCATCTGCTGCTCCAGTCGCGTTCTCAGCTGTTTGCGTGCGTCTGGCTTTCTCAAGGACGACGGCGGGGATCAGTTGGAACTCACGCGACTGCTCGTCTGCGCCTGTGCCGCGATTGCGGTGTTGCTGGTGTTCCTGCTTATCGCCGTCGGCCTCATCATTTTTGTCTTTGTCGATCTTCTCCCGGAGGCGCGATGGCAGGCTCAGCAGACCTCGACCCCACATCTCGACTTTAATGCGTTGAATGCGAACACCACGCACCCACGCGGGCACGTACGGCAGCCCGGCGACGGCTCCCCCTTCGACATCAAGCGCATTCTCGCCGCGAGCGGCATTAAAGAATTTCTGCAGAAGGCGCATCAGATGGAAGAGCTGCGGCGACGCGTCCTGCGCAATCAAACCCTTCAGGCAGCGCTGCGACGTGCCGCCGAAAAGGCACGCGTGGGGGCGGCAGGAGAGATCAACCACGATGTGGGGGACGTCTTGAGCCTGGCGCAGACGCTTCCGGAGCTGGAACTATTATCCTTGCAACTTCTGCACGTCAGCGCGTACCTGCAGGCCATCCACGCTCACGACAATCAATTTGGGCTGGTCGAGCTGAGCAACTTTTTGCTCAACGTCAAGGGCCGCCCGGCGGCTCTGGAGCGGGCGGCGGCGCACGCGCGAGCGGAGGCGGTCAACGCCACCACGCCCAGTCTCAACATGGCAGAGGTGATTGTCAATGCAACGGGCATGGCAGCCGCAGCGGCTGGTCGACTCGCCGAACACGACGCTGTGGCGGAATGGAACGCTGCGCTGAAGACCGTCTTTG
>JASAOP010002228.1:0-10108 GCA_030849055.1 Crithidia thermophila | reverse complement strand
TCGTACGGCAAGCCGGTGGACATGTGGGCAATGGGCGTCACCCTCTTCACGCTGCTGGTGGGCAAACTGCCCTTTGCGAGCCCGGAGGACATCACCGACCGAACGTACACCCCCGTTGTGCCTACGGAGTTTGGGGAGAAGTGGCGGGTGCTGCTCAGTGGCCTGCTCAACCGCGATCCGAAGCTGCGCTGGACAATTGAGAAGACGCGCGCCTACGTGAAGTTCTGCATGGATGCAACCACTGCCGGCACCTCCGCCACCCCGACCTCTCAGCCAGAGAATACGAAGAATAGCACAGCCAGTAAGTGCGACAACAGCACCAGCAAGAGTGCGTCGGCGCTGCTGAAGGAGTACAACACCGACCCACTGCTCACCGCCCACTCCGCAGACGCCACCGCGACGACCACCTCGGCGACGTGCTGGAGCGACTCCCTCCGCTCCGACGTGTCCGCGAGTTCACCGCACCCGACACGCGGGTGGGAGGAGAACCAAATTTCGCTCTCCGACACCGGCAGCCACGTCCTCGATGTGGATTTCTTGCCAATGCCAGACCGCGTGGAGGGGGAAGGCGAAGAAGCCGGCACCAACGCCGCCCTCTCGCCACCCGCGCCGCCACTGCACATGATGCCGTCGCTGCTCGCCATCCCGCCGTCCAAGGCGATGCACGACGCAGCCACATGGCCGGCCAGCCGCACCCGCCGCGGCGACGGGGATGAAAACGACGAGGCGACGTCGCCGGTGCTCAGCGGCTTTTCGTCGCCCTTCGACGCCTCCCCGGCGATGGCGTGCGTCATGACACCGACGCAGCGGCCCGGGCACAGCCAAAACAACGCCAGCGCGCCGCTTTCGTCCCCGCTGAGCTCCGGCCAGTCCGGCACGCTGCCGCCAATGCCCGCCATGCCGGCGCTGCAGCGCATCCCGACCGCCTCCATCGGCGACCCGACGGCACCGCGCGGGCGCCGCTCGCAGCACCGCCGCGGCAACGGAGGCGGCAGCAGCACGACCAACGCGAGCAGCACCACCGGTGGAAAAATGATGAGCAGCGCCAGCCGCAGCGGCACCCGCAGCCGCTCACGTGAGCCCGTCAGCACCGCCGCGACGGTGCAAGCGGCGCAGACGGCGGCCACGGCGGCACTGGCGGCGCAGCACCGCGAGCTGCTGCGGCTGGCCAGCATGCCGCTCGGGTGGAACACGATGTCGGAGGCGTCCTCCACCGCCACGACGGCCACCACCGGCGGCCTTCGCCCGCCGGAGTCGCCGACGGCGTCGATCCACCACACCGCCTTCACCCGTGCGGGCAGCCGCAACACGATGCACCTCGAGTCTACGCTGCCGTCCGAGGAGCGGGAGAAGGCGCGCGATACCCACCTGCTGGACGCGCAGCGGCGCATCTCCGCGGTGGGCAGTCCGCAGCTTGTGACGCTGGACGGCATTGTGATGCCAACGGCGCACAGCAACGTGAATCATACCAATGGCACTAGTGTGACGGACAACGCAACGCCGCAGCGCGGGCACAAGATGCACGACCGTGTGGCCACCGTTCACGACTCGCAGCGCATCCAGACGTCCGTGAACGGAGACTCGTCCGCGCCGACGGTAAACCGCATTGTGTAAGCTCGACAGCAGCCAATGTCAGGATTTGTGAATGTGGTTTATCTCTTTTCTTTTTCCTCTTCCTAACTGACCTTGTAGCTGTATTGGAGAATGCTAGTTTTGACACCTGTGAGTAGCTGGTGACGGGTAGTCAGCCTCGCTCCTGCTCTCTATTCTATGCTTTTCCATCTTCCTTTTTCCTCTCAATGCTTGCTTCAAGTTGTGGCGCTTTGCCTGCATTTGCCAGCGCTCTTGTGAAGGTTTAACTCAGTTTTGTTTTGTTTTCCCTTGCTGTTTCTTCCCTTCCGCGCTCCCCCACACACCATTGCATCTATTAGTGTGTGTGCGGCTGTTTTGTTTCGTTTTGTTTTCCTCTGTTTGTGTGTGTGTCTGTGTAAGTGCACGCTTACTTGCTTGGTTTCGCTTTTCTAGTATTTATTTATCATCTTTTAGGGATATAAATCGTACCTACTTTTTATTTTTGTTTGTCTTTCTGCTGTTGTTCTCTACCCTTTTTCTCTTTCTCTTGTTTAAACTGGTTGGTTGGCGATGACAACAACACAACGATTTCGAAATATTGTGCCTGTAACCCACCAAATTAGTCGTTTTCGCAGCTTCTCTTTTAATCTTATTTCGTTGGTTGTTGTTGCTGTCCTTGTTTACTAATTGATTTGTTTTCGTTTTCTGGTTTTCGCCTAAGTAGTTGGAATTAACTTTTTTTCTATTATTATTGTGTTTTGAACACTGGGGCTTGAGCAGATTTGGTGAGTCGGTGTGCATTTCTATTTAACTTGTGTTGTGCAATGCTTCTCGAACATATACACATTTGGTTCGGTACGCACTCTAAAAAAAAAACTTTAAAAAACGAATGGAAAGCATTTTTTTTATTTGCACTGGCCGTTTTCCTAGTGCTTTCCCCACGTTTGGCCTTTTTTGTAGATTAAATCGTTCCTCTTTCAATATCTTTTCTCGAACGTACTTACATGCTATTTCTTTCGATCTCTTCTCTGGAAAGGAAAGTCTTCCATCAAATAAAAAAAACGTTATTGCAATCTTTAATGGTTTGGATATGCAAATCTTCTGTTTGCCCGTTGTAAAGTGTTCTCCCTTATTGTCTTTATCAGTGGTTGTCAATTTTTCCGTTACCTCGTTCGGCGGCTCGTGAGTTTTTTTTTTCTCTTTTGATGTACTTTAAGTCTTTGAGTTTTGTTCTTGAACCACGCTACGCGGTTTTCTGCGACCAGGATGGCACGTCGTCCACCATGTAAGCGGTTCTTGTTCTGTTACTTTTGTTGTTGACGGTTGTGTTGTGTTCATCGAGATTTTCTTTTTTCTCAGCGAAATATGATAAGCGTATCCTTTTTTTTCTTTTTTTCGCTATTTGCTACTCTTCTCCTTTCAATTTACGCGCTCATTTTTTTATGTCACCCGAACGCTGATGTGCAAGTGGGTGCGCCCTCGTTCTTTTTTTTTTTTTTTTTGTGTGTGTGTGTTACTAACAAATAGTTTGTTTGTAGAGTGTTCCTTATACATCACGAACACAACCTTACCATATAAACATATACTTCGCGTTGTAAAACAAGTACTTTCCTTTTCTTCTCCACTCACTTTAATCCATTTTTTTTTAATTTCTCTTCTCTGAATTATATCTTTCAAGTCCATTTTCGTGTACCAATTCCGTAGTCTATAGTTGACATCGAAACCCTTTTTGTGTCATGTTTTTTTTTTTTTTTGGTTCTCTGATAATGCCAAGGTGAAAAAAAGCCTTGTCGATCTGTAAAACTGAAACGTGGTTTTCTTTTTCTTTCTGTACTGTCACTATCGCTTTTTTCTTTTACTCACAACGATGTTTGAATTCAAGTACACGTCACCATTCTTGTGAGGGAAAGTAGAGACAGCCTCCGCTCTTTTTTTTTTCCTCTTCAGTGTAACCGTCTCTCACCACTACCCCTCTCTCTCTCTCTTTTTCTTGTGCTCCGTTTGCTCAGATCTGATTTCAAAAAAAAAAATGTATTTCATTGTTTTTCCAAATCGTTTATATGCTCGTCCTTTGTTTCTCTTCTTTACTATTAACTCTTTTTCGTTACTCAGCGTTTTGTAGGCTACAATAGTTTTTTGTTGTTGTTTTGCTTCTCTTTTTGCTCAATACTTCTTTCAGTCCTGATGCTGATGTGCATTTTCTCAGGGTTCATTAGTTTTATTTTTTCTTTTTTGTGCTTGTCTTGCCCCTCACATGTACAGTCTGCCATGTGTTCTCTTCGTATACCTATATGGACGCAGCAAGAAAGGCTATTAACCTTAGTCTCTATTTGACTCCACTTTCTTTTTTTTTTTTCGTGTGTGACCCTTTAACTCTCTTTTTTAAGCCGCAGCACGCTTTCTGCTGATCTTCAAGTACTGTGAGGACGCTGCTATCCTCCTCTTTTTTCGTTCTCATTCCCCACGACCCTCTCTCTCTCTCTTTATCCGAAAGTTATGATGATTGTGCTCAACGTCAATGCTAAGCACCGTCATGCTTGCGCGCATTGCCAACTAATATCACGGCGAGAGAAACCACGAAACAAAGGAAAGAGAAAAAGGTAGCTTTCACCTCCTTCAGTGGATTGTTTTTCTTCGTTTTATTTTTTCTTTGACCTCTTTCACTACTGTTACATGTACTGGGAACTTTTTGGTCTGCATGGTCATGTTTCTGAGCTCACTTGCTTTATTTTTTTTCTGTCTTTATTTCTCAGATGTAGTTTTATTGGTGTGCTTTTTTTACGATTCACCTTTTTTCTCTCTCTTCTTCTCCTTTTTTTCCGTTGTATCCGTTTTCAAAAGTGCGTTTTTTATAATTGCTAATTTTCTCTGCGGCTCTTTTACTCCTGTGCCTGTCTCTTCAGTAAAACAGATGATGTTTAGTACAATCTCAGAGACGGAAGATGACCAATATGAGAATTAAGAAGCAAGCCGATGTCTCTAGCTGACGCAAAACGGCGCAGCGTACTGATCGCGCTGCGTCTGCTCACACGTTTGCTGACACAGGTGCTTGAAAACGCCTCAAGTGAAAGTAAGTACATGAGAAGTTTAGTCGGAAAAGGAGTTAAGAATAAGAGTCATCAAAGAGGTAAAAAAAAAAAAAGTTTGTTTGCCAAAATCGCTTTTGTTTTCTTTGTTTTTCACCTTGCATTGCTCTCTTTTTCAGCGAGAGAGAGAAATAGAGAGATAACCAGTTTTCCAATGACAAAAGCTCTAAAGATTTAAAAAGAAGATGCACATTCGATATCTATAACACGGTTTCTCATTTTCTATATTCGTGTGCGGACTAAAGCTTGTTGCCTTGCGGTGTTGGGCGTCATGCTCCTCCCTTCTCTTCTTTTCCCACACTATGCTTCTTTTTCATTCTTACTATTCGAGAAGAAGCTGTGGGAAGGCAGCTATAAACCCTTTTTTTCACCATGTTTTTTATGTCTCCAACGTTACGCTGCTTGATCTTACAAAGTCTCTAATTAATGATTGTTTTGCTTCTTTTGACTAGAAGCTCAACTGCTGATTAGTGTTTTTTGGTAGGCTTTGAGGTGGAATAAATTTTCAGGTGGGTACGTTTTTTGCTTTCGATTTTTTTTTTGTCAGCAGTGTCAATGCAGCAAGCTCGCAATCATGTCGCTGCCGCCGCTGGTGCTGGGCGGCGTCAGTTTTAATGCAACTGAACTTGTGTCTCTCTGTCTCTTCCCAGTATTGCATGGAAAATGTCACAGACGCGTTTTTGTTTAAACGTTCTTGCTCTTCGCAGTTTCCCCTTTTCCACGTTTTTTTTCTTGCGTGTCTTTGCGACACTTTCAGACATTTTTTTTCTTTTAGCTTTCTTTGCATTTTTTGTTGTGTGTACTTTCATTTGACTTTGATTTCTTTTCATGTTTTGATCATTTGTTTATGTTTTCTCTTTCGAAATTGGAAATTAAATACACCACTTTAGCGTCTAATGCGTGCTCCCCGAGAGAATAGCAACATGGTGTTTGTTACACGTCTGTCGAGCTGGCTGCTAAGCTAACGCTCATGTCGTACGAGTCGTGCAAGGACAGAACCTATGCGCATTAAATCTCAGTATACATCCACTCAAGCTGCTTCTTTTTTCTCCTGAGTGGCGCTTGCTTTCGATACCCGCGCCTTTTCATGCGCCAATTTGAGGATAGAAATCGAGAAGTCTTGCTCTCCCTCTCTTCTCATGAAACGTAAGTGACAGCTGTGTAAGCACAGGCGGAAGGCAAAAAAAGCTTCTTGAATTTCATCCAAACCAACAACTTTCGCTTTATCTCTATCTCTTCAATCCTAATTGTCACTTTCTTTTTTTTTTCCTTTGCTTTTCCGCTCGCTTCCTATCAACGCTTATGCGCACACTGCAAACAAAACTTGCACAGCTAAAAGATAAAAAAAAAGGGTTAACAGAAGTAGCAATAGCCATTTCTCACTAGCTTTTCTTATTTGTTCTCCGTGGTGCCCTACGCCGCGCCGTGAGAAACAGTAGTGAAAAAAAAAAATTGAACTTGGTGAGAAGGGCGTCTTGCTTGCCCCACATTTCCCTTTCTATATATATATAAACCTTTTTTTTTATAGCTAATTACTCCTCATAAGTGTAAGCAGTCTTACGTCCATCCTGAGAAATTGAAGACCCCTAAAAAAAAAAAAAGGCAGCTGGGAAGAAAAAAAAGTATATTTTTATCGAATACGCTTGCTTTCCTCTCCTTCTTTTTCGTTTTGAAGTCTACGATTCGTTGTGTGTCTGTGTTGCTTAGATAAAACTCTTAGTTTTGTCACCCTCTTTTTGTTTTCAAATTATCACTATCTTCTTTGTCTAATTTTAATTATTTTTATCTCTTTTTTTCCTATTTTTCAGTTCGCTTCTTGGAATACTTTATTTTTCTTCTTCTTCGTTTGCTCCTCAGTTTACACACACTGTATATTTGTTCACCTTTTAGCGTTTGGAAGCCGCACCAGGTTTTGATGTATAATACTTGTGTAGACTCTACTTTATTTTGAATAATACAAACAACAGCTCTCACTTTCTAACAAAGCACGAAGTACAAACGATTAAAAAAGGACAACAACGTTGGTTTTCGTTTCCACTTCTCGTTTTGCTATTTTTTTGATACTATTTGCTCACTAAAAAAAAAGTTTTAATTGGCTACTTCTGCGTGCCTTTTTTTTTTTTCTGCTTTGTCTTGACTTTTTTTAACGTTCGTTTTCAAGGATTTTTTCTCAGCTGCTCTCATTTTTTGTTCCTCTTACTACCTCAGCCTGTTTCTGTCCTCGTTAAAAACTGCGAGAGAACTGCGGCAAAATTTTTACGAGAAGATCAAAGCGTGTTGCGAAGCACGTCTGTGTTTTTCTCCAGTGGCGCTCAAAGCACATTGCCCTTTTCAATTATTTTTTGTTTTTTGCGCTCTCTTTTCTGAGAAGACGGAGGATTGAAGCCGCCTGTTAACAAAGCATAATTAGGTGAAGCAAACAATTAAAAAAAAAAACCTGTTTTACTGACACTCTAGTTAGTCTTGTGTGGTGACGGCTCATCTTCTTCTTTTTTTTCCCCGCCGCATCGGCTGTGCTGTGATCTTTTTTTATCCTATTTTTTTTTCTCTATCCTCGGACAATAGTTTCACACGGCGAAGCATGAATCACGGGAGATCACCGGCGCTGCCAACGCGTGAAGCATCCCTCGACGATCTCCTCGCCAACGACAGCAAGCTGGAAGACTTGCCGCGTGAAGACCTTCTCCGCCTTCTCAAGACCATACGCCAGCAGCAGCAGCAGCACTTCTACGACCACCCGTCCAGTCGTGTCGGCAGCGCCGAGCGCAGTGGTCAGTCCTCGCCCTTCGCCGCCTTCGCGGCTGCCCGGTCGCCCACCTCGCCCGGTACCGGCCTGCAGCGCGGTGCCATGGTGACCTGGGACCACGAGACGGTCAGCGACTACGACGGCCACACCGACAACACCCGCAACAGCCCAAACGACGAGTGCGAGCGCGGTGCACGCAGCCGGCCAAGCCTGCACACCATCAGCGGCGTGCTGTCCACTGACGGCAGTCAGGGTGCCTCCACGAGCACCATGCTGCCGAACACCACCCGAGCCGTTCTCTCTTCCACCGCCGCCTCTGCAGCGGACACGGCCCCGTCAGCACCCAACCACAACAACGACAGAGACAGCGCCGCAGCGGGGGACGTGGAAGAGCAGGAGACGTCGGCGTCCGGCGACTGCGCGGCAAGCCGAAGCGGCGACCACGGCCGCGTCAGCCTGACCGGCGCGGTCGACTTCACCTCCCCGCTGGGCGACGCCGCGACCGCCCTGCACACCTTCGGCGTCTTCTCGCCGCTCTCGAATGAGCTGGAGATCGAAAGCGTCGCGAGCCCGCGCAGCAGTCTCATGCGTGGCAGAGCAGGCAGCCTCTCCTCTGGCGGGGCGGGGCGACACACCCACCACGGCGGCGGCAAGGGCGCGAACCGCTACAGCTGCAGCAGCTACAGCAGCTCCACCTACGACACGGTGGACTGCAGCGTGGCCGAGGACACGATGAACACCGCGCAGGGTTTGGAGCAGACAACGTCGCAGCGGCTACGCACGCCGCGGCAGGGCGGCCTCGCCTTCACCTCGCTGCCCGTCGTGCGGGACCGCGCGTCGGACAGCAGCACGCCCAACAAGAGTGGGCTGCACAACACCCTCTCCGTCACCTCGACGGAGTCGCCCATCGCCCTCAGCAACGCGACGGTCAGCGAGCGGGCGGTTGGCGCGACGGTCAGCGAGGCCAGCCTGCGCCCACCGCAGACGGAGACGCTGCCGCCGCCGCGCGACCTGTGCCTCCGTGCACCGGGCAGGACCTCCGGCGGCAGCTTTCTCTCGCTGAGCTCCAGCGCGAGCGTGTACGCAGCGGAGCACGGCACGCCCGAGAGGCACGACCCGCAACAGCAGCAGCAGGTCCAGCAGCAGCACCACCAGCAGCACTACCCCCCGCAGGGAAAGGAGGCGCCCTTCTCGCTGGGCCAGACGCTGCAGCAGGCACGTCAGATCCCGCCACCACGCCTCTTCGTCGCTTCGGCGGTGCACATCGCTGCGGTGGCCGCCGCCGCCGCATCTCGGAGCCCGGAGATGGTCGTGGCGGCAGACCCGAGGCCGACTCCCCCCATCTCGCCCTCGTCGTCGCGCTCGTCGTCCGTCACCGACACATCCTCGACCTCCACCGCCAGTCAGTCCGTCCGCCCGATCAGCTCGGGCGCCGCGTCGCAGGAGGCTTCCACGCCGCAACGCATCTCCGCCGTGTCGACGCCGCTGGACCCGGACCACCACAGGAGCCGCGGCAGCCACGGCGGCAGTGGCGCTGGTCCGCGGCCGACCTTCACGAACTCGAGCGGCGGCTCGTCGGAGCGCTCGAGCAGCGCCGCTGTCGTCGTTGCCGGGCTGCCCTCCGCGATGACCGAGGAGGCGATTCAGAAACACATTCGCAACCACGAGGGCGGGCCCGCTGCGGTGTCGCCCGAGTCCCTCATTAGCGCCGTGCTCGTCTCCCAACCAGCGGAGAGTGCGCCGTCTGCCACGCCACCGGTAAGTCCGATGACGCCCGCCAGCGGCCCGGGCAGCGCCGTCCAGCAGCCGACCTCGCCAGAAGCGAAGACCACCGTCCTTAACGCCTTTTCCTCGACCAATAGCATGTTCCGCAACAGCAATCCAGCACGTGGGGCCAGTGTACCTGTGCAGGCGACCACAGCAGCAGCAGCAGCAGCAGCGACGTCCAACGCTGGCAAAGTGCAGATGCTGCCGGTGCGCACTCGCGTTGGTGGGGCGCAGAAGGCGATGACGGTGGCGCTCGACATGGCGGGGCTGACGGAGGAGTCGCCGCAGCGCCCGCGGACGGAGTGGCGCGAGCGCAAAGGCTTCGGCCTTGCAGCCCCGACCTCCTACACCGCCGCCTCGCCCAACCACCAGCACAGCCGGGACGAGGACGGCACCGACACGCAGAGCGTCCACAGCCCACGGCCCATCGCCCGCGCCACGCGACGCGCGCAGCGGGCAGCCGCCGGGACGGCCAACGCGCTGGTGGGTCTGAGCAACAACACGCTGGTCAGCGTCGACACCGCCGGCTCGACTGACATCGTGCCGCTGTCCGCCTGCACGCCGACGGTGGGGGCCGCCTCGGTGGAGTTTAAGCTGTGGACGCAGATCGTCAGCTGGGACAAGGACGAGGCCTCGCGCATCACCTCGTCCGCGAGAGATCGCAGCGGGGCTGCAGCGAGCACCGCGACGACCACCACCAACGCCTCCTCGGCCCTGCCATCCTCTCAGCTTGGCCGAGCGGACAACGGCCCGCTGAGCAGCGCACAAACCGTGGAGACGCCGTTTTCGCAAGACTCGGTGTTGTCGCCGACCAGCCCGGCCAGCAACGCACCGGAGATTGCGCGGGCGCGGCAGACGGCGTCGCTGCGCCGCGTGCGCCACGCCAAGACAGGCGACCGCTACATCAACAACTACCGCATCCTCAAGTCGCTCGGTC
>JASAOP010002227.1:0-10087 GCA_030849055.1 Crithidia thermophila | reverse complement strand
AGAAGATGCAGATAGCATTTTGAGAAAGATAAATTGTCTCGTGTAGAACAACGTTAGAATTTTACATATTGATTCAGTGAACATCGTTCGAACGAGGGATGAGTATGTTTGGACACAACCTTCTACAAGTCAGCGAATGCGAATGAAAAGATTGATTTTACAAAAAGCGAGGTCAAAGAACCTCTTTTTCCGACTAATGAGCACAGTAGAAAAAAAAAACCTTAAAAAGATTGAAATTGCTTGCCATGCCGTTGCGTTCAGGCAACTGTACTTGCGTGCACGGCGTCCCACCACACGACCAGCCCCACCACACGAAGAAGATACCACAGCGCCCACGAACCCTCTCGCAATTCCTGCTGAACGCACTGCACTGCCGCAGTGTCACTTCCTTCGGCGTCCACCGGATGTAAGCCTGCTGGCCTGGACGGCAAACTGCTTGGAAACTGTGATGACAGGCTTGCTGTTCTCGCCCGCGTCTTGGCTAGCTCATCTCGCAGCAAAAGTGCATGCGCCGCACAATCCAGCAGAACGGACACACAGGACTCCTTCTCCGCCGCGGCAACGTGATGAGGTGCTTTTCCGGCACAGCTGAGGTGAGCAGTGCACGCAGCAAGAACACACGCATGCAGGTCAGCAGCCGTGAAGGGCTGCGGAGATTGAGGGGAGACACGGTCCGACTGCTGTCCGCGTGTAACATCGAACTTCACGCTCGCATCCACGCACGTCGCTGCACTGTTTGCGACAGACGAGCGAGCCCACGAGGCAAAATACGAACTGAGAGCAGCCACAACGGCCTCGACTAGAGTTGCTGGCGTGCCGTTCTTACGCGCCCGACTGCCCGCCTCTTCAACGCCGCAGACCAGACGCGCCACAACGCCATCGTCGTTTCTGTAATTTGTGTGTGTGTCGACAGAGGAGGTCGTTGGTTCATTCACGGCAGCTTCCCACGCCCACCCCCACGCAGATGGCAGACGTGTTGAAATGTTGCTCCACTGCGTGCACAACGTATTTGTGGCAGCAGCAGCGACGTCGATGGACGCACTTGACGAGTCCACTTCTTGAAAGACTGGGCTGTCTAGGAACGCGGCAACAAGTGCCTGATAGCATTGAAGGGGGTTTGTGCCTTTGCAACAGGCCGGCCACTCCTGGCTTTTCCAAACACGCTCTGCATTGGCTAGGGACTCTACCAACAACCCTACTGCGGGAAAGCTCGGCTGACTTGTCTCAGGTGCTGACATCAGTGACGATAATACAACGCGAATTGCTGATGTCTTTACAAAATTTGCGTGAACCTTTTTTGCTTCCTCGGCTTCCAGGCGAGCACGTTCAGCTTTCTCGGCTTCCAGGCGAGCACGTTCGGCTTCCTCGGCTTCCAGGCGAGCACGTTCGGCCTCCNTCCAGGCGAGCACGTTCGGCCTCCTCGGCCTCCAGGCGAGCACGTTCGGCTTCCTCGGCTTCCAGGCGAGCACGTTCAGCCTCCTCGTCCTCCGGGAGCAGTCGTGCCGTGTCGGTGTTAGGAAGGGGCTGTATTAATGATTGTGGTTTCCTTGTCGAGGTGACAGCACTACTGCGGAACACACCGACTGGGACGGTCGATACGGGAGTGGTGGCGGAGGCGGGCTCGATGATGGTCACAGCTCCAAGTCCCTTCTTTTTCTTCTTGCCCTTCTCCGTGGATGTCACCTCCAGGCCAAGACTGGCACTGCCGAGCTCGTGCGATGGGCGGAGACCAACAATGCCGCTGCGAAACGCTGCCGGCGCCGGTGTGTAAGGCGCCGGTGAGGAAGCGGCTGGGGTTGCAGATGACGAAGGCAGAGGCGATGCAAGACTCTGCGCAGCTACAGTACTGGAGAAGTGGGATGCACTATCGGGCGAAGACGCGTGCCTGCTTACGAAAGACGACGCTGACGCCATCGGTTGCGTTCGTAGCGGTACCGGAGTGCTTGTCAGAGGCGGGTGCGCCAGCGCAACCTCGTCCGACGCGAAGATGTCATTGTCTAGCGGCTGCGTGCTGGTCGCCACGGTCGTCGTCACCGTCGGTAAAGCCGGCGACGGCGAAGATGTGTCAGCAAACAGGGAAGCTGTCTGCGCCGTGCTCGACTCCGCCGCGGTGGACAAGAGGGACGGCTGCACCGCCTCCCCCCACTCCTCTTCATGTTCGCTGCCATCCTCATCGTCCAACATCACCGGAGTGCCAAGCTTCCCGGGCCCACGCGCTGCACGACGAGACGGGGCGAGGCCGCCGTGGCGCTGACGGACGTGGTCCATGCCGGGCAGCTGCGCCGTCGCGTGGGCCGCCGTCATCGAGGACGTCGCCGCCAGCGCCTCGTCGTCTTCCATGTCGTCACCGGCGTTCCGCTCCGCACTGCTCCCCGGCAGCGTCACCGCACTCCTCTCCACCGTTCCCCCAGCGCCGGGCATCACGCGTAGGGGCCGCACAGCGGCGGCGATTGGGCCGCGTCGCTTGGCCGTTGCCGACGCGGCGGTCGTGGACGCGTGCGCCGGCTCCACCTCGTCCCAGCCGTCCTCGTCGCTTTCCAACGTGTCGTTCTTCTTGTGCAGCTGATACTGACGCGCCAGCGCCTTCTGCGAAGGGGCCGCGGCAGACGACGAGGACGAGGAGAGGGTCGGCATTGATACCGGAAAGAGGGTCCGCAGAGGCCATTTGCTCGACGTCGCGCCAGCTGCTGCAGCTGCTGCGCCTTGTGTTGTCGTAGAGGCACCTTTGCTTGCAGCGGACGTGTTGGCAGTTGGTGTGGTGGTCTTTGACCACATCGCGATAGGAATACTTTTGAAGCAAAAGAAAGAAAAAAGTGAATACGAAAACACAAGAGAAAGTGATGAATGCACTGCACGGCAACATGTGTTCAAATACACAAACAAAGATTAGTATAATGAGATTGAGAAAGGGAGAGAACGAGAGAGAATATGAATAGACCTGAAGAAACCATCAAAAGTATAACTTGAAATCTACACATCTCTTGGGTGGGACTGCTGCGCAACTAACAGTGGAGCTGCGGTACCTGCACGTCGGATCACTAACCACAAGTGCCAGTTGACGTGCAACGCGTGGATCTTGAGAGTTAACACGATGACCTTTGTACTTGACAAAAAGAGTAAATGCTTACTTTCACATAATGTATAAGTTTTTTTTTCCAACAACAACAGTAATAAGAGCGACAAACACGCAAAAATATTCGTTTTCATTAAAAAAAACCCCTTTTCACCTTCAAACAAACGGAAAAGTAACAACGAGGCTTGAACGCACGCATACACATCGACAGACAGAGCAACACACAAACGCACACACACACGAGCTAGTGCCCAGCCTATAAAGCAACCAAAATCTTACAAAACAACTCCCAGAGGACAGCAACTTCAACCAAGAAAACAAGGTAAAATGAAACGAAGAAGAGAACAGAAAGAAGGAAAACAACAACAACAAAAAGAGAAACCCTACGCACCTCCATCTGACGTGACTGTGTTACTGCTCAGAGGTGTGGGAGTGCCCAGAGGTGGGACGCCCATTCACAAACCAGCGGTCCGTCGCTGGCGGGTCGGCGGCACCGGGGGCCGTCGCCCGACTCGCGCTCACCGTGTTCAGCCGCATGTTGGCCGAGTTGGCCACCTCGCTGGCCCGTGCAGAGCCTCCCTGCGTCCGCGGCTCCGACGAGGGCCGGCGCGGCTCCAGCGGCTGCGCGGGCGGTGCCGCACGCGTCGTCCCGCTGCTTGCCGTGTGCGCGGGGGCGACGGAGAGACGGCCGCGACGGCCACTTGTCCCGCCGGGCCCACGCGCGCTCGACGACGCCGGCGGCTCTGGGCGGCGCGGCGATGCCCCAACCGGGAGGGACGTGTTCGGCCCTGACGTCGCCGCCGCCTTCACCCCGACGCTCTGCTGGTCAAAGGAGGAGTCCTGCTTCACCAACTCCTGCAGCGCCACCGCCTTGTAGAACTTCGAGAAGTCGCTGAAGTCGACCAGCGTCGGCAGCGGCGTGCCGCGCGGGACGTCGGGGAAGAGCAACTTCTCCACATCCGCGCGCGTCATCCGCTTCGCCTCGCCGAGGGTGATCATGATGAAGTCCGTCGCGTCGGTGCGGTCGAGCACGCCGAAGTGGTCGAGGTCAACACCGTCGAAGAAGTTCCGCAGCGCCTCGACATCCTCCATGCTCAGCGGGATGTCGGACGTTTTCTCCTTCTTCATGCGCACCATCATCCGCTTAATAAGCCGCTCCGCGTCCTGCTTGCTCTGCGTGATAAAAGCGATCCGCTTGCGCTTGTCCAGGAACTTGCTCGATCGCTTCTCCCGCGCCGCGCTGATGGCGTCGAGCAGCTGGCGATCCTCCGGCTGCTCCATCAGCGCGTGGGCGTCCCGAACGAGCTGCGTCAGATCCCCACCGGCCGACGCCACCGCCGCGGCGGACGCGGCGTTGACCGACGCCTCCGCGCTCGCCGTCGCCGGGTCGCGCGTCGTCTCGACAGTGGCCCGCACGCGGTCGACGTAGCGGGTCGGGCGACGCCCCTCCGCCGCGGCGGCTTTCGCCCGCGCCAACTTCTCCACGACGTCGTGCATCTGCTGCTGCACGTGGACGCTCTCGAGGTAGGCGCCACCGCGCGTGTAGCGCTGGAAGTCTGGGTCGTTGGTGAAGCCGATCTCCGTCAGCGCGTACCCGCTCGCCAGCGCCGGCAGAAACGGGAAGCGGGCGAAGAGGGCCTCGTTGGCGGCCTGCTTGCGTGTCGACCAGGCGGAGAGGTAGTCGGCGATGCGGCCCTGCGACGCGCCACCGTCCATCAGCTGCCGCAGCCCGGCATCCTCGTCTAACTCCTCCGCCGTCAGCCGCGCCCACCGCAGCGGCACGTCGCGCGGATTCTCAACCGGGTCACGGCGCGTCGCCACAAGACGCCGCCGCTCCTGCCGCACGCGCTGAATGTTCGTCGCCCGCTGCTCCGCCGGCTCCAGCGCCGTCGTGGCGCGCTGCACAATCCACGCCTTCAGCGCCGTCTCCAGCTCCTGCTGGCGGGCCTGCAGCAGCACGCTCGTCTGCGTCGTGGCGTACTCGCTCAAGTCGTGGTGCTCGAAGACGAGGTCCATCGGCGCCGCGGCCGCCTCGACTTCTTCCACAGCGACCGGGCGGGCCAGCGTGGGCTGCAGCGCGTCCAGCACTGCCTGCACGAAGGCCTGCTGCTTCGCCAGCTCCGCCGCCTCCGGCCCGTCCTTGGCCACCACCGCGTCCAGCGAGTAGGTCGGGTACTTGGACGGTGTCGCCAGCGGCGCCACGGCCGGCTTGCGCGTCTTGGTCGCGCTCGCACCGCGGGCCACCTTCTTCCTCGGCTCCTCGCTCGCCGTGCGGACTGCGCTAGGACGGCGGCCCGCCTGCTGCTGATGCTGCTGCAGAGGCTGCTGCTGCTCGAGCAGCTCGTCCAGCTCACCCGTCGCGATCTCGCCTGCCTGCTCCTCCTGCAGCTCCGAGATGCTGACGCGCGAGCGCGGGCGGCTGTTCGGACGCACGACGCGCCGGCGCTTCTTCGCGGCACTCGCCGAGCGCTCCGACGGCGCCTGCTGTTGCAGCGACTGGTCCTCGAGCTCCAGCTTGCGCCCCGTCGCCATCGCGGCGCGGCTCGGCGCGGCCGTGACCTCCACCTGCGGCTTCTGCTCGCTGCGCTGCTCGTTGAGGAGCCCCACCGTCACCTCCGGCGCCTCTCCGGCCGCCGTGAGCTGCTGCGTGCCCAGCCGCGACGTGCCACGCTTGCGCGTCTTGGTCGTCACGACCGGCTCCGGCGTCGCCTTGGCTGACGCCGTGCGCTGCCGCGAGAGCGGCTCCGGCGAGCCCTTCGCGGACGCCACACGCTGCCGCGCCGGTGGCACCGCCGTTGCGGACACCGTCGACTTCACGTTCCGCGCCGCCAGCCGCGGCTTCGTCGGCATCGGCTTGACGGGCATCTTGCGTCGCTGCGACAGCGGTGGCTGCGGGATGCGCTGCGGCTGCGTCGCCGAGTGCGTCCGCTCCGCCCCGGACCGCTCCGACACGCCGGACACGGCAGACCCGATCTCGTCCATGTCGTGCTCCACCAGCTCGCCCGGCACCATGTCTGGGATCTCGCTGATCGAGGCAGTGCTCGTGCGGCGCGCCCGCAGCCGCTTCTTCAGCACGCGCTTCTTCGTCTTGCGCCCGCCTGATAAGTTGTCCCCGGGCCGCGGTGACACACCGCTGACGTCGCTGCTCGACACCGCCGTCTCCGAGCGCGGCCGCTGCGACGCGTCCACGCTGGAGTCCGGCAGGGCGGAGAATGAGACGATGCTGCTCTCGGCCACGTCGAGCGGCACAATCCGGCCATCCTCCATCATGGCTGACGCCTCGTTCACCGGAATGCTCTCCGCCGTTACGCTGCCCAGCCGCTGCCGCGGACCGGCAGACCGGCGCCGCCGCTGCGGCCCACTCACGCCGCTCTCCGACGTCGGCGCGGCCGGGCTGACGGCGTCTGGCGCCGCCGGCACCTCGCTCAGCTGCATCGACCCTGCCAGGCTCGTGTGATAGTCGTCCTCCTTGATCTCCGCGAACACGTTGTCCGGCACCGCGTCCATGTCCAGCTTCGACCAGCTCATCCCACGCTTCTTGCGCTCCCGCGACTTGCGCCGCTTCATCCCACGCGCGGCATCGCTCGCCTGCGCGGCGTCGTCGGGGATGTCCTCGAAGGTGACGACGCGGCGGCGGTGGTGGTCGAGGCGGAGCTGGTGCTTCCACCGCTTTGTCAGCTCGTCGCTGGACAGGCGGCGCAGCGGCAGCTGGGCACTTGCCACGCACGCCTGCGCGGCGTCGTCGACGTAGGTCTTATCCTCGATCAGCTCCACGCTGCGCTTGCGCTCCTCCTTCTCGATCGACTCCATCGTGTCGACCTGGTACGCGCTGGCCAGCAGACTCTGCCGCTGCTTCTCCAGCTGCTGGAACTCGCCGTCGCGCTTCAGCGCCGGGTTGACGTCGCGGACACTCCACGGGTACCGCTGCCGCAGCTCGCACAACTCCTCCTGCAGCTCCTCCGCCGCCGCCGTGTAGGTGGTCGCCATGGACTGAACCAGCGCCCGGTCCGCCTCCGACGCCGCCGGCACCTTGCCGCCTTCGTAGTCCGCGACAAGAGCGTCACGGTCGCGCACGAGCTCGTTGTGCATGTCCAGCATCGGCATCGACACGGGCAGGACGTCGCCGAGTTGCATCGCCCGCAGCCGGGCTGCCATGGCGGTGTTCACGTCCACAATCCGCAGGGCCTGCTCCTCCGCCCGCTCGCGCAGCAGGTCCTCGTAGATGCGCAGCTTCTCGCGGTCGATCGTCTCCTTCGACAACACCTTGCGCCACTTGGAGAGGTACGACACGAAGATGGAGTCGTCGGCGAGGGCCAGCTGGCGCAGCGGCACGCCGTGGATGTCGTTCATCTCGAGGAACGGGTGCCGCGAGCGCACCGCCTCGTCCTCCTCCACGCCGCACACGCGACGCCGCTTTGCCGCCGCGGCGGCCTTGTGGTACGCCAGCAGCGCACTTTCCGCGTCGTTTTCGTAGATGCCGACGCTGGCCGGCAGGTCGATGTCGCTCACCAGCACGCCCGCCACGCGGTGCGGCAGGTGCGGGCAGCGACGGCGCCGCTGAACCGACTCGGCACGCTTCTCCTCGGCCAGCTTCAGCACGTAGGCGGTCAGCGCCTTCTCCGCCGCGGCGATTTCCTCCGCCGTCGCGATGTTCTTCCGCGCCCGCTCTACCTCGGCGGCCATGTCGCTGAAGGTGACGTCCTCCAGCGCGCCGATCTCGCCGAGGTGGATGCCCGAGATAGGCTCCACCGGCAGAAACGGGAAGCGGTCGGCGAGGCTCTCGAGGTCCATCATGTTGGCCACCTCAAACACCGCCTCCTCCTCGGCGCGGCGCATCACGTAGTCGCGCATCTCCTTCTCCAGCTTCTTCTGCGCCGCCGACTTCAGGTGCGGCCGCGTCGGCAGCGTCGTCGTGCTGCTCGAGCCGACGCTCATCGCCGCCGTGCTGTTCAGCCGGCTGCGCTTCCCGCCCGCCACCGGACTCGGCAGCGCCGACGACTCGTCCACCGCAGAGTCGCGACGCACCTTCACGTACTCGCTGTACATGGCCATGAACGCCACATCCTGCTCCAGGTGCAGCTGCTGCAGCGACACGGGCAGCTCCTGAATGTCCACAAACCGGTACTTGTCCCTCTGCGCGTTCTCCTCGGCGATGTGCGCGGCCACCCGCTCGCTCATGCGAATGCGCATCGCCTCCTCGCGATCCAGCACGCCCTTCAGCTTTGCACGCAGCGGGCCCAGCAGGTCTTCGCGCTGCGAGGCAAGCCGCATGAACTCCGCATCCGACTCCAGACCCAACTCCTCGATGGGCACCCCGTCAATCACGGCGGGCAGGAACGGGTAGCGGTCGCGCAGCTCGCTTGGTGGCTTCAGCAGCTTCTCCCGCTCCTCCGCCAACCGCATAAACTCGTCATCCTCGTCGAGGCGCAGCTCCGGCAGCGAAACACTCATGTAGTAACGCGTCCGCAAGAACGGGTACCGCTTCAGAATCGCGTTGTTGCGACGCTGACCACTGCGCTGCAGCCGCGCCGCATCCGTCGTGAGCTGCCGCAGTCGCCGCTTCAGCAGCTCCGACACGCAGCGCGACCCGTTCGTGTGCCCGGCAGCCGTGAAGGCGGCCTTCTGGCGCTGCAGGAAGAGGAAGTACGAGTCCTTCGCCGCCTTGGCGTGCGCCGTGCGCGAGTGAGCCGCGTACGTGTCCTCATCCGTCCACGAGTCCACGCCGTCGTCGTCGATGAAGTCGCCCTCCTCGTCGGGCAGGTCGAAGAGCGTTGCCAGGACGCGACGGCGCGCCTGCCGCCGCGACCACAACCGGTGCTTGTACTGCGCCACATCCGTCATGAAGCGCAGCCGAGCCACCTGGCTGGCGGGCTGCCGGTGCGCCTTGGCCAACCGCAGCTCCGCCTCCGCGGCACAGTAGTCGTTCAGCGCGTCGGCGACGCACCGATCATCGCCGATGAGGGCCACGCTGCGGGCGCGAATATCCTCCTCCACCTGCTGCAGCGTCGGGTCCTCCTTGTCCATGAAGGCCGCCCAATCCGCATAGGCCGAACGCAGCGTCGTCAGGTAGTCGTCCAGCTCCACCGACGGGTTGACGTCGCGGACACAAATCGGGTTGCACCGGCGCAGGCGATGCAGCTCCTTCGCCACATCCGCCTCCGCCTCCAGATAGGCATCCAGCAGCAGGTTCCCGCGGCGGCGCATCGCCTTTTTCGCCACCGCCTCGTCATCGTCGTCGCAGTCCGGGTTCTCCATCACGTCAAGGCGCCACTCCACGATCTCCTCATCATCGGGAATGTGCAGCGCCGTGAAGACAACCCCGACAGTGCGACGCTGCCGCGGCAGGAAGCGGCGACGGCCCTTCATCTCTGCCGCCACGACGCGCCCCGCCAGCTCCGCCACGCGCTCCCGCAGCTCCCCTTCCACCACCTCGACGGCCGCAAAGTCCACGTTCGCCGCTCCACGCAGCCGCAGCCGACGCCGCGCCAGTCGCTGCACCTTCCGATCCATCTCAATTCCCACCTCCCGCAGCGGAATGAGGGAGACGTCGCTGTACCGCAGGAAGGGATGACGCGCCCGCAGCGCCTCGTCCTCGTCGATGTGGAACAGCTCAATCGCTTTGATGTCCTCGGCGATCGCCCGAGCACGGTCCCGCGCCAGCGTTTCCGCCACCACCAGTCGGGCCGCGTTGGTCCGAGGATTCTCCTTTAAGAGATCACGCTCTGCGACCAACGACTCGAAGGTGCGGTCCTGCTTCAGCGGCAAGTCGCCAACCAGCACGCCACCCACACGCCGCGGCAGGAACGGGTACTGCGCCTGTGCATCCTTGGTCGCATTCAGCTTCGCTTCACCCAACCGCTTTGCCACATCGGTAAGACTACGCTCCATCACCAACATCGCACTCTCTTTGGTTTCCGGATCCTTCCGCATATCCTCAAGCGCATTCGCCAATGTCCGGAACTCGGGGTCGTCCAGCACGCCCGCCGCCACCAACGACACACCCGGCACCGGCTC
>JASAOP010002226.1:0-10070 GCA_030849055.1 Crithidia thermophila | reverse complement strand
GCACAATGTGGAGTGTGCCGCGAGTGGTCGAGTTGAGCAAGAAAGGCGCCGCTGGAGACACCGCGCTGGCAGCCTTCCTGCTAGTCTTTCTTTTTGACGACGTTTTCAGCGACGCCGACGGCGCCTCCGCACTGGCATCTGCCACGTTTGATCCTTCTGCTTGTGGGACTGTCGTATGAACTTCAGATGGCCCTGCCGCGTACGCCGCAGCCATCGAGCACGTACTGAGAGCTGCTTCCTCTACGGTGATGAAGTTCTGCAACTCATCGGCCACCACCCTCGAACAGGGAACCGCTATGTTCTGCGCGTTGGCGTCATGGGGCGGCCTGCCCTCTCCGCTCTCTGCCGCCGCGGGTGGTGGCAGGGGTGGCCGCGTGAAGGATGCGTCTCCGGTTGTCGTCAACGACGGCCCTCCGGCAGCACCGCGGTACGCATCCCCGAAGTGTGCCGACAGAGGCGGGCTCCCCCCATTCTCCGACAGCTGAGTCGATCGCGCGCGCGTGTAGAGCAGAAAGGCGTCCTCCACCCGCCCCGTCAGCTGCGACTCCACCGCGCTTCTCACCAGCAACGAACGTGTGGTGGTGATGGTGCTGGCGGCGGCGGCGGGGACTGAGCTATCGCCGGCGAGCCCCGCTGCCGCGATGGAGGCGTCGCGGATCTCCTCCAACTCGGAAAAGTCCGTCGTGGTGGATGGCGTCGCGAACACGTACAGGCGGTTGCGCACGGACACCAGCACGACCCAGCGGCACCGCGGCGAGGGGGTGGCCACGTCGGCACGCGGACGTGACGCAGAGCTCCGCAACGGGTCGTCCATCGAGGAGAGAGGCGGATGGCCGGCACCGTCGCCGCGGTTGTCGTTGTCGTCGACGGAGAGGAAGTGTGGGGTGTGGGCGTAGCGGGGGAAGACGGGCACACCGTCACTGGTGTTTCCTCCCATCCCATGTGCACTAGTCGCCTCCGGCTGAGAGCCGCCGTGGTCCCAGTGGATGCGACGCGACGCTGACGCCGCGCGCACCTCCGCCGCCGCCGCTGCTGCTGCGCCGCCCTCGCGTTTTTCTCTTCCGCCCTCTGCGTGACCGTCGCCGTCTCGACGCCCCCCGGCATCGCCGCCGCAGCTGTCGTGACTGTCGTCGCCGTACGATGCAGCGGGTGGGGCCCGAACCGCCGCCACGCTGTCGATGGACGCCTCCGCCATGGGAGGCGGAAACTGAAATACCGTGCGGCTGTCCATGGCACCGGCAGGGGTCAGCACGCACGCCACCAGCGCCCCTCCACGCTGCCCACCGAGCAGCGCTCCCACCGTGGCCGGAGACGTCGCGTTCTGCGAAGAGGCAAACAGACCGCATCCCGGGGTATTACCGGTGTGGAAGCCCAGCTGCTTCGACGCCGCGGCCGAACCTGACCGATGTGCCGTCTTAAGAATGCCGCGTGGGCTTGTCGTCGCCGCGGCGGCACCATCGTTGAAGGAGCTGCGATACACTGCTGCTGCTGCCGCCGCCGTCATGGTGGTATTTTGACCTTCGTGAGAAGAAGAAAACGGAGCAGCATCGCGGCACCACCCGACGCACGACGGCGCAAAGCCGCTGTCAGCGCTGGAGGACGGCAGCGCCAGCGTGAGACTGAAGCCGCGTGGGCGGTAGGCGGCGTCGCGGTTGTCGGAGTGGCCACCACCGTCCGCCTCCCCATCTACGCTGTCGTCGTCGCTGCTGGAGCGACGCCGGCGGCGAATGCGCAGCCACCGCCGCGCCGCCTCCTTCCACTCCTTGTGTCGCTGCTGCCGCCGCTGCGGCTTGGCATCAACGTCGCTGGTCTCGTCTTCCTCTCCTTCTCCAGCGTCATCGTTCAGCCCTCCATGCGTGTCGCGGCTCCTGCCCCGCTTCGACGTCGCGCCGGCTGCACCGTTGGCGTCGCCGGCCGCCGTGGTGGTGGGGCGGCGAGGGAGGTAAAAGTACACACACTTGCCCGACGCAAAGACGATGACGCAGTAATGGCCCGACGGGTCCAGCCAGAGGTGCTGCACCAGGTCCGTCGGCGCAATCGTGCACGACACAGCCGTAAGAGGTGTGACGGAAGATAATGCGAGGGCGGCGCTGCCGTGTCGCAGAGCAAGGGAGTGACGCATCGATGCCTGGCCATCCGCCATGGCCGACGCACCCGCCGCGCCGCTGGCGTGAAACGACGACCCGCCCAGCACGTTCGACGAGATGGGAATGTTGTTCAGCTGATCGAACACGTACAGCACCTGCGGCACGGCGGTTGTCACGACAGCGAAGACCTCGGCGGCCGCCGCAATGTGCGCCAGCGGGTCTGTCTGGAGGTTCAGCGGGCACAGCACCGCTTCCTCCTGCACGCCCAGCTGCGGTGGCAGAGCGGCGAAGTAGTCGCGCAGGCGGCGGGCCTGGTGGGCAGCGGCGGCGGTGGTGGACGAGGTGCCGCCGTCCGCTCCCCGGCCCGCCCCGCCGCTGCTCCCCTGCAGCCCTGACCAGCCACCAAAGGAAAGGTCGTCGTCCTCGTAGTCGAAGCCGTCGTCGTCCACGGCGTCGTCCGCCGCCCTCCCGATACCGTCTGCCGAGGCGGAGTCGCTGTCGAGGAGTTCGGCGAGTCCGCCGTCCCCCGCGGCGTCTGTGCCAAAGAGGTTCATGTAGGACGTCAGGGTGCCCCGGCGCCGATCGCGTCGGCTGCCACGACGCGGCTGCGCCGACGTCGCCCCGGAAAGGGTCGCGGGAACAGCGGAGCCGCCGCGCTGAACAAAGTCGCCCAGCGGGTTCGTCTTCTGTGGCCTGCCACGGCTGCTGCTGTTGCTTCCAGCGGTGGACGTCGCCGCCGGATTGTTGCCGCCGCCGGAGGGGCGTGCGTGGGGGCCCGAACTGGTTGACAGGTGCACGGGCTCGCCTTTCTGCAGGGACTTGAGCAGCGCCGTCACGCTGGCACAGGCGCCGGCGTCGCTGGAAAGCGTCTCGCCGCTGAGGCGATCCAGCAGCAGCTCACGTGCACGCTGCTGCACGCGTTGAGCCACGGCAGCGGGAGGGAGAGGGGCAGCCGACGCGGCAGGGCTGTCGCTGTAGTACTGTGAGGAGGTCCGCGAAGCATAGGCGGGGCTGTTGTTGAATGCGTTGATGTCGTCATCGTCACTGCCGCCGAGCGGGCGAAGCGGAAAGAGCAGCGCCGGGTCGTACCACTGCAAGCCTTCACCCTGAACGTACATGAGTGCGTGTATGTGTGCGTGTGTGTGTGTGTGTGTGCTCGACAAAAAAGACGGCGAGAACAAAAGAAACAATTCACTGCAGTACGACAGCAGCACGTAAGAGAGGAGAAGCAGAATTGCTGAAGTGGTCGATTCTGTGTTCAAATTTTCAAGTTCTTTTTTTTTTTCTAACGTTTGCAAATAGGCGAGAGTATCGTTGAATTAGTGCGTGCGTGCGATAGTGTGGGGCGTTGTCACATACGCCTCTTTCCCGCTATCTGCCTGCTTTTAGACACAGTATATAAGGTCCAAGTGTCGTTTGATGTACTCTCAGTACAGTTTCCGTTCCGATCTAGCTAGAAATCCAAAAAAAAAAGTAGGTATCTTGCTTCTATGATGTTTCCTTTCGCAAAGAAGTCGTGGGTGACGCCCAACAACAAATAGTGCCGGGGAAGAAGAAGAAAGATGGGAAGTAATTACCTTCAAGGGAAAAACAACATTTTGTTTGTTCATACCAGCGAGCTTCTCTCCTATTCAGGAAAACCGATATTTGCCGCGTCAGGAAGATAAGGCTAAGCAGAGTCTCTTTTTCACCAGACATTTTGATGAAAGCAGAAAAAGATACCAAAGGGCACTGCTTCCGGATCATAACCAAGTTGTCAAAAATCCAAAAATGTTCTGTCCTCTTACAGTCTTGCATCAGAGAAACTAAAGAAAGACAACAGTCTCCCAATTGAGAAAAGCCACATTCATTTTGTTTTCTTTTTATGGAAAAGAGGAAGAAGCTTATTAACTTCTATCCGGCTTTTTGTGACATTTTCATCGAGGAATAATAATAAATCTTTAAAAAGCAGAACAATCTAAGGTGAATCTACTATAGTAAAATGCAAAAGTAAAATCAGTAAAAGCTTTAATCCGCACAAAAGCAACTTCTCACTGTTTTCTAAAGTGGTGCACGACACCGAAAAAAAAAAGAAGAGAAAGGACTCACTTACTGAAATTCTACGTCGTGCCTGTGCTGCCGCTCATTAAAGAGCCGCAGCTGTCTCAGTCGCATAAGCTCACTCTCTTGCTTGAAGGACGCCGTCGACGCCGCGTACGCGTCTTCCAGTGTTGACCGCGTCGTAGCTTTTTCGTGAATCGCATTGACAGATTGCACGGAAGCCTGCCTGTGCTCCTTAGGTGCTGGCGAGAACGAGTGGCTGCGCGAAACTCTGCTTTGGTCAGAGACGGACACGGATCTGGAATCAGGCCACGACCTCTTGCTTCTTACCTCCTCGTGGTCCTCGTGGTGTGCATGGCTATCACGCCACTGAAAGTCTGGCTGCTCTGAAAGTGTACCTTTGTCGAATGAAGCTGAAGTTATGCAGTGCTTGACATTCGCCTCGCCCTCGCTCTCCTCCGCTCTTCTTTTCAACTTCTCTTCGTGAGTGCCGTCGACGTCGTGAAGAACGTTGTTGAGCGGTGCCCGCTGCTGTGCCAGCGACTTCGGCAGCGGAGCGCTGCAGCAATTGGAAGCCCTTTCGCTACGGGCAGATGACAAGGTAAGCAGTTCGCAGACCAGCGCTTCGCGTACTTTCCGAACGTTCGCCCAGTTCACCGGCCCGTCTGGGACAAATGGTTTGCCGTCGTCACCCCGCACGCGCCTCAGCAGCCGCGCTGCCTCAACTGTACCAGTGCTGCCGCGCACCTTCTCCAGTACTCGGTCGAGCTGCTGCACGCGTGTTAGAAGACGTTGTTGGCGCGCTACCGACACCCCGGCTGCCTTGGCTACCGGCACGACACTATCGCGATGTTGTGCTGCACTGTTGCTGTGAACGGGCCAAGAGCACGCAGACGTGACAACCCGCGCAGCACTGCTGCTTCGACCTCGCCTTGGCGCCTCTCCTTCACACATTTGCGCTGAAGACTCAGGTGCGCTCGGTGACTCTAGCGCTGTGCTACTCTGAGCAAATACATGCCGCTGCAACACCTTCGAGCTCTCCCTGTTGTGTTCCGTTGTAAGACAATGGTCAGCTCTCACGGTTTTTTCTGGAAGTACAGGCTGGGCGCAGTGCATGAGTTTCCCATGAGGCCCTCCACCGCTGTCGCAGCACATCCTTGGCGACAGCGTTTTTAATTCATCCCTGTCAGGGGTAACAGCTTTCTCACCGCCACTTATCGCTGCAAACGCAGACGACGACGACGACGGGGAGCACGCCTTTGACGGTGACGCACACGCAGTCGATGCTTTTGTTGATACGGCTGAGTTCACAGCAGGTTTATTTAATTTGCTACCCCACGCTCTGGCGATGAGGTCATCAAAAGCAGTGGTGGACACCACAGCTTGTGAGAAGAGGGTGAGCGACGGGGTATGCTGCGGAGGCAACGAGGTGCATCGGCATTTTGATGTCCTGGCATCACAGCACGCAGCTGCGACGTCCTGGTTCACACTACGTTCACTCAACACCTCGCAACGACGGTTGGAAGTCCAGTTGTCTGCCCGTGTTGCGGAAGTCGACAATGGTGTTGTAATTGTGTCCGTGTAGAGCAGGGGTGCTTTCTCGCGAGCTCTGACGCTGGCAGTGTTGCTGGTTTGAAAAGGAGGAGTCGGGTCATGAGAAGCAGTCGACAGCAGAGAGGCTTGAATGCGACGGATCTGCGCTGCGTAGGCGCACCTTGACGCCTCGCACTGCTCCGACATTGTGCGTGTATGCGTGTGTCTGCGTGTGCGGTCACCTCCACCGAGTCAGAAACATCGAGTTTTTCGGTAGTTGACTTCCTTTTTTTTTTTTTCGTTTGTGTGTGTGTGTGAAGTCAGTCTGGAAAAGGAGAAGATGCGAGAAAAAAATCAAAGCAGGAAAGCGTTAGAAAGGTGAAGTGTTGTAATGGCTGCTTAAAAAGCGTTTTTGTTTTTTCAAGATGTACCACCACAATTGTGTTACTCTTTGTACGGCGAACTGCTGCGCTACTAATTACGCCTTGCGTTAGATATAAAAAGAAAAAGATGCAATGCTTTGCGCAAGACAATGAAATGTTCATGAACATTCAAAACCTTCTCAAAAAAAAATCATTTTGCTTTTGAGCTCAGCATTCACAAAGCAAGCTGCCTCATAAATAACGTTGGCTAAGGTGCAGGCAAGAGAGAGACCTAACACTTTCATTATTCTTATTAGTAGTGCATTTTTTAAAGGCTGTCAAGGTCAGAGCAATATCGACCAACAGTGCTAATATACATAAAGAGCAAAAAGGTTTCTTTTTTTTTTCAAAGCAAGAAGAAAGACAGCTTCTGATACTATTTTTTTCTGTCACGACTAGTAGAGCGAGGTCTTCTTCATGAGTCGAAGAAACTCCTCCTCGTTCACCTCGCCATCCCCGTCGCGGTCGGCCTCGTCAATCATCTCCTGCAGCTCCGCATCCGTCATATTCTCCCCCAGCTCCATCGCCACCCGCTTCAAATTTTGAAACGAAATCTTACCCGTGCCCTCACTGTCAAACAGAACAAACGCCTTCAGCATCTCTTCGCGGGAGTCGCGCTGCGACATTTTCTGCGCCATCATGTGCACAAACTGCTGATACGTCACCACCCCACTGCCCCCGCTCAGTGCTGCGGTGTTGGCCGACGAGGCTCCGTTGAGGGACGCCGTCGCCCCCGCCCCGCTCGGCATCGAGGCATTGCCGTTCACCGGCACGTTACCCGTGGCGGTGTTCACCAGCTGCCGTAGCTCCTCTTTGCGCGGCTCGAAGCCGAGAGCGCGCATGGCGATGCGCAGCTCACGCACGTCGATGGTGCCGCTGCCGTCCGTGTCGAAGAGGTCGAAAGCCTCGCGAATTTCCTCAAGTTGATCTTTCGTGAGTTCGGCTGTGTTGGGGGCGGCGGTGACGGGCGCGGCGTTGGCGGCGGAGGACGAGGTCGTCGTCGCGGCGACAGGACGCCCGGTTGCTGCATGGCCGCTGTTCATGATGATGAAGATGTGTTTCGTGTAAGTGTTGCTGTAGTAGTTCTTTTTTCTTTTAGTTTTTCTGTTTTTTTTTTTCTTTGCTTTCTATTGAATATGTGAAAAGAGGTGTAGTGTAATAAATCAAGGTTGCAGTCGCTGATAGGGCCGCGTATGGTAATTCAAAGAACGGGTTCAAGGGAAAAAAAAGAATAGAAATGCGGTGAAAGTGATTGTTGAGAAACAGCAGTTTTGTGTTCATGCCCAATGTTCTTCCATCTGTACGCCCGTTAGCTCTACACGTTGGGCGAGGTTGGAATACGAAGTGGCTACAATGCTGCGGTTTTACTCTGCGTCACAAAGAGGAGTTTTGTATGCTTTTCTAAAAACGTCTGCTCGCTAACGACACATGTGGCACTTCGTCTGTTCTGAAAAAGTGAACGTCGACGCTTCTAACATCGGTTTTCATTTTATTTTTTAGTATTAGTCGGAACAATCTTTAAATCGGAATTAAGCGCGCCACTTAAACAAATAAAAGCATCTAGATGCACACAAACATAAGGAAAAGAGAAAAACAACAGCCAAAACCTCAACACTTGAAAAACATTTTTTTTTAAACCAAACGCTTTTGTCGCGCTAGTCGCGACGCATGCGGCGGCTGCGCTGTGTCTCGCGTGTCACATCAACGCGCACCGAGCTGGCGTTGCTCTCGGCATCCGAGTCGTACCCGCTCCCCGACGACATCGACGCCACAGAATCAACCTCCTCACCCTCACGCTGCCGCTTCCTCGCAGGGCCGCCCGCTGCACCATCGGCAGGTGCTGCTACATCCGCTGTCGCTGGTTGCGCAGACTCGTGCAGCCGCACCAGCGCCAGACGCTCCTCCAGCGAGGTGACACTGCGCGAGGGCTGCTGCTCCCACAAAAACGGGCTCCCGTCCCCACCGCGGCGCTGCTGACGACGTTCACGCCAGCTCTGCCCGCTGCTCGGCAGCATCGCGGCATCCTCGGCTCGGTGGAAGTCGCGCACCTCCGCCATGTACGCCGGCATCTCCGTGCACAGCCGCGCGTACGTCGTGGCAATCGCCTGGCGGCGAAACACCATCTCAGCATCCACGTGAAAGATGCGTGAGAGCAGCGTGGGACGACGGGTAATGTCATCGCACGACGGAGACGACACGTGCGGCATCGTCGTCGCCGTCGCGGAGGCAGCCTCGCTGACGCCGGCAGCGTCGAAGTCGGCCGTCAGCGCCTGGTAAGCAAAGTTGAACATGGAGGAAACGGAATGGAAGAGGCGCAGCGAGCTGGCGGCGTTGTTGCTCGGGTCCACCGGGTCGGTGATGCTGCCCTGCGACGGCCCCATCGGCGTCCGCGGCGACGACGGCGACACCGGCGACTGCATCCGCCCTCCCCAGGCGGAGTCGCTGCGCAGGCAAAAGTCGCCCTTTCCCGTAACGGATGCAGCGCTGCCGCTGCCGCTGCTGCTCACGTCACCGACGCTGGCGCTAAGGCCGAAGTCGTCGAGGGTGACAGCGACGCGGGCATAGCTCCAGTACTGTCCGCACATGCGCAGAAAGTCTACAAAAAGCTTGCCCAGCCCCGTCATCGGACGCTGCTCCGGGTTCGTCGTGTAGATGGGGTGCTGCCGCAGAAAGGCGACGACGAGCAGCGTGGCGGCGTAACTGCCGAGCCCGCCGTGGTAGGGCTCGTGCATGCCTCGCTGCATCAGAAAGTACTTGACCATTGTCACCAGCGGCAGCGCCTCTGGGTACGTGTTGAGGTAGCGAATGACACAGTCCGAGTTGCGCTTCCCGTCCACGGCGCCGACGCTGATGTCGACGTCGATCAACGACCCTTTGTGCGCGAACTTAATGAGCGGAACTTTTGTCTTGAGAATTACCTGCGGGTAGGCATTTTCGCACAGACCCTCGTTGCTGATCTCCTTGGCCAAGGCCGTCAGCGCCTCCTCCGCGGGCACCGGCACGTCCAGCAGCGTCATGTCCAGATCGGACAGCGGCAGCAGCAGGTGGGTGTACATGCTACCATACACCAGCACCCGACTGCCAGGCCAGAGCCGATCCGCCAGCCTCCCCATTTCCTTCTCAATATACCGCCGCATCGTCACCTCCGCCGCAGTGGGCCGCAAGTAATCCACCAGGTCCGTAATCTCCTGGTGGAGGGCGATGAGAGGGCTCGTGCGGCAGTACCCGCCGTGCTGCTCCATGCGCGACGTACTCCAGAGCGGCACGATCATGACACGATCAGCATCGCTCGCGTTGGCACCATCACGCCCTCGGCGTCGCTGCTGCTGCTGCTGCTGTTGCTGCGATTGCGGATGCGGAGCATTCGTTGATGCAGACGCTGAAGAGGACGGGGGCATGTGAACGGTGGCCTGCAGCTCACCCGTCGCCAGGGCCTTTCCACCGGTGGGCGCGACAGATTGAAAGTTCAAGTAGTCCCCCGTGAGCCCTTCCTCTAGTTTTTCCTCCGCCTCGGCCACTGCGACTTTTACTGATGCCTGTACCTCCGATGCTGCAGAGTCCCGCACCACCGCCACGTCCACATCCGCAGGAGCTGGAGACCCACTAGTCTGCGTCATGGATGATTTATGGCGGTACTGAGACGCCTTGCGATCCTGCGGCACATACTCCACCTCGTCATCATCCTCTTCATGGTGCGGCGCCTCGCTCTCCGCACCAGCATCATCAACTGCCAACGTCGATGCACTCCGTTCATCCTCTGCCGAATCGTACAACTCCGGACGCCGCTGCCGCCGACCCGCCGCACTTGCCTCCGCGCTGACTACAGCCATGTCATCTTCACCCTTCGCCTCCACACCGCTCTGCCCCGCACTCGCGCCACTGTCCGCCGCTTTCTTGCCCTGACGAGCCGCGTTACGATCCGCTGCCGCCGCGGCACGGTGTGCGCCGAGTTGCGCCTGATGACGCCGCAGCTTGTCCGCGACGTGGG
>JASAOP010002225.1:0-10042 GCA_030849055.1 Crithidia thermophila | reverse complement strand
CACACACACACGCAAGGGAATGCGCGCAGTCCGCAATGAGATGCGGGTGATTCTATGGTGGCGGTTTCTTTGCAGTTGTACTAAACGATTTGAAGGGTAATGCGTTGCGGGTGAAAAATTGAGGAAGAAACGCAGAAAAAGGGTTGGGAAGAAGGATTTTACGTAAGTGCTCATAAGATGCTTGATTGACGAATTGCTTTTCCAGAAAACACTACGGCTCTCAACATTGGTTTAGCTATCGGCCGCGTGTACTCGATAACATAAGAATGAAGAGTGAGACACGACAGATAAGTGTATGAAAGGAAGGCTGGTGTTGCTACGAAGAGCAGAAGCAGGGTCTAATGCAGTACTTGCTCAGCGCGGTACCCAAAAAGCGTAAGGGTGCTGGTTGAAAAGGAAGGTGTTACGAAAGGTTGGCGCAAAATGTTCATCATGCGGCTCACAAAAAATGCGGAAAAGTCTTTTAATTTCAAATTAGTTTGTAATAGTGTTAAAAGATAGAGATCTACGATCACAGCGTCAAGTACAGAGACTTCCAAAAAGCGAAAAAAGTCAAATATTTTTTAAAAGGGAAGAGAAAAAAAAAAGGGGTAAAATGGCAGACAGTATACACCAACAAGAAATCAACAAAACACATAAAAAAAAAGAGAAAAAGGGGGTTACAAGAAACAAGCATGCGGGAAGAACTCAACTTGCAGGTGATGAAATTGTTTTTTTCACACGTGGTGGTAGATAGAAGTTCTTAAAGAAAAGGAAGAAATAAAACCGTGCAGAGCACCTGCTTTGAGCTTCTGCCCTGTTTCATCTTTTTTCTTTTAAACACGCTGCAGTCTTTGTTCTTCTTACAATGGAAGAAGCAAAAAGGGGGGATAAAGGTTTGGACGAGGATAATAGATTACCGTGCGGTACATTACAAGGCACAGCGTGCAGAGAACAGAAAGACACTGCTTACATTCAATTCATAATGTCCACCAAAACTCAACGCACGCCTTTTTTTTTCTTTCACACGCAGTAATATGAATCGAAAAGGAGAGAAAAACCCATGCAACAACAAAAAAAAAAAAAAAACAGGAAACCGAACTGATGATTCAGCGCTGCAGAATCGCAAAGCCAAAAGAACGCTTTTTTGTTTGCTTATACTGTCCTCACTTTGCAAAAAAAAAAAATTGTGGATGGAGCTTCAATTGTTCAGGTCAAGCGGAATGGTCAGAGACAATATGTTCGTGATGATGTGTGTCAACACACCTCATAGGCCTTGTGACGGTGAATCCGAAAAAAGAGAACTGCTCTAAGCAATCATACGTTTCTTTCGGTCAATACAGTGGCTTAAAAAAAAATTCCCTTTGCATTTAACGGGAAATAGGCACATTAAGTCCTTTTTCCGTCAATAAAACGTCGAAATTTTGCGGTGATTCGATACAAAGCTACGGCTGTGCTATTTCAATCTCTTCTGCTCGCGGAAAACACGGAAGTTCACCCACGGCACGGAGCTGAAAAGAACAAAAAAAAAGAGATTAATGTTTACTTTTTTTTATTCAATGCGGATAAACTCCAGAAAAAATTAGTGTAAAAACGAATTAGTAAGCAAACAAGCAAAAAAAAAAGTAGAGATTACAAAAAAAAGTTTTGATTGTGAAATACTTTAATGGTGCCAGAAAATGGATATTTTAATCGAGTGTTTCGGCACACATAGGAGCTTGAAAGAACTTACTTTAGGAACGAGAGGTTTTTTTTTTTTTGCAGGCTACTGGTTATACTTGCTTCGCTTCCATTTTCGGTTCCAGCTCTCATCTACGAGAGTCAAGGTCTTTTTGAACTTAAATGGCGGCCGACCCTTCATCGTAATGAAAAAAGTAAATATCAAAAAATAAAAAAAGGCTATTGCAAGCATTAAAAGTGAAACATAAATCGCAACACGATATCAGTGTGATACACAAAAAAAAACTACATCACGCTTTTGTAAATTGACGACATTACTCCATATAATACGGAGGTCGCCTACAACTTTATGGCCACTGAGAAATGTGCTGACGCAGACTTCTAAATAAGAGAGGAAAAAAAAACTAAAAAAGAAAAAGACGAAAGACACTGAAAGCATTAAGCGTGAGTCTCCGTAGTAAGTAGAATCCTCTTTTTTTATTCTCAATCATAAATTTAGTGGCGAGACACCACTGTCGGAGTGAAAAAACATTCATTTTTTTTTTTGGAAATTAAGGCAGAAAAACGGAGAAGATACATAGAGGAACAACACGCTTTCATCACAAAAGCCAAAAGGAAAGATGTCAAACGCTAAAATTTGTTCTCGATTCCTTGACTGCCACGGCACGTTGAAAAATTGGTGTGCGAGAAGCACGTGTCTTCTACTAAAATCGTTGCCAAAATTTTTTTTTTAAATAATAACATCACCCCCTTCGTTTATAGGTCGGAAAAAAGCTATATTTGTAACAGCTAACTAACAGAAGACTTTTTTGTTTGTTTTAGAAGCAGCCATGCTCGTGCTCTCTACTCGGTCTGATTAAAAAGGAAATTGGAAGAGAGATGCAAACATTTATGAGCAACACCACCTTTTCCTTTCTTATAACAAGACGCATGATACAACAATGCATCAGAAAAAAAAAAAAGTGAGCGCTGATCGAAAACGAGAAAAAGGAAAAACAAAAGCACCACTGACGAATTGATGTGATGTTTCCAATTCTTTCATTCTTTCTTTTTTTTTCTCCTCGTATACAAAGGTTTTGTCAACTACCAATTTCCGCAGATCATCAAAGTGATCCTCCCGAGATAATGAGAGAAAGAAAAGTGCACAAGGCAGTGGGAGAGAAAACAAACAACAACAAGAACAACAAAAAAGAGTTGTCGTCAAACAAAATAAAAAGATGACGCGAAAACCTAAATGAAACAGAGACGGGCTGCTACACATCGAAGTAAAAAAAAAAAAGCCCAGACCAGTTCCCACTCTACGGAGAAATAAAGTTGTCTTTATTGTTTTAAAATTGAGGTTCATATCCGGAAAAAGAGTGGGCTTGTTCTTATTTTTCTTCGAAATGGTGCAGATTATTTGAGTAGTCCTTGTTGACCTTTAAGTAATTTGAGTAGCTGCAAGAGCAAGAATAGATCGAAAAGAACATAAAATGATATCTAGAACAGTGCGTACTTATGACACGCAGAACTGCAATCCAATATCCAACTGCGAGAAAAAAAACGCATATGCTGAAGTTCCTTCTACAACAAGGAAGTGTTGATGTAGAAGGTCAGTGCTCTGCTTTTTTAAAAACAAAATCATCCAAGCACAAGGTGAAAGGAGTGAGCCTGACTTAGCTTCGCGTCTGCAAATTTCAAAAGAACAGATTACAATTAGCTGCAAGCATATAAAATATTTGAAAAATTCTTTTCCGAGTTGTTCCGTGCCCCGCTCCGTTGCAATTTGCTCTCTTGTTCAGTTCTCAACAGCACTTATTACTATCACACTTTTTTGAGGGATGCATTTTGCAGGTTTTCTTTTTTAAGCTACGTGATGGAGGTAAAAGGATAGCATTCGCAGTCAGAAAAAAAGGAAAACTTGGTGTTCACCTACTAGCATAACGTTTAACTCAATTTGAGCAGGACTGACTTCGGAAAAAAAAAAAAGGAAACCCTCAAGAGAGTGCCGATGTGTAAAGAGCCAAGCGAGTCAACGTCTGCTCATTAAAGGATCTTGAAGTGCTTTGCAGGGCTTCTTCTTGACAGGAAAAAGAAAAGGAGCAGAAAGCTTTACAGGCAGTGCAGACGTGAGAAGAAGAAAGATACTCGTCGAGAACAACAAGTCTCAAATAGCGGAACCGAAAAGAAAGACGAATGGCTGCCAAAAAATAAAACCTTTTCTTTTTCAAGCCGTGTGAGTATGACTCCACCAGGGCTGCAGGCCATAAAGCGAGGAGTCAAAAAAAAAAAAAAAACAAGGAGAGATGAAAAGGAAGCCTCTCCTCTTGATTTCAAAGTAGAGCTGGTTAAAAAGGGGGAAAAAAGTGAAGGCGTTGATAAAGGTAACCGTGTGTGTGTCTGCACATCGTCTTTTCACATAAATTCTCCACGTGTTGCGCATAGTTGCGCACGGTCAAGTCCAAAGCAGCAAAAGTAATAATAATAAGAAAAAACGGACTGTTTTCTTTTGTCGTCCAGGAATTATTGTGAAATGGTGCACTTTTTGTTTTGGTTGTTGTTGTGTGTGAGAATCAAAAGGGAAAAGGAAACCAATACAAACAAAACGGAACTAAGCAGTCAGTAAAGGTCTTGCGCAACGCAGCTTAAAAATAGGAACTACTTTTTTTAAATTTAGGATGACATTTTAGTCAGTTGAGAGGATATCGGAACTAGAAAAAAATTCAAACGCAAGGCAAAACAGAGAAAAAGCGAGAGCACGAGAACAAAAGGGAACAGGAAACTGGAAATAAAAAAAGCAGCAAGTGATTGGAAAAAAAAAAGGAACAAAACAACAACACTGCAGCAACGACAGCGTACAGGAAAAAAAAAATTAAAGAGCTGAAAAGGGAGGAAAGACAGGAAGAGTCTGCACTCTAAAAGGTTTGACCTGTGGCTTCACCACTACTCGATGGTAGTGGAGAGTGAATTGATTCAAATAAATGTCGCAATAATAATAAAAGAAGAGGTAGTGAAGAGCGCAGCACAACGCAGCTGTGTGCTGGCTCATTTCTTTCAACGCACCAAAGAAAAGAAAAAAAAAACGAAAGTGAGAGCGAGGAAAGTACTGCTGCGCGCACACAAACACGCACAAATGCCCAGAGAAGTGGGAGATCCTGAGCGGGAGAAAAAGAGTGAGCAAAAACAAAAGTTAGTTTATTGCACCCAGCAAAGCTTATTTTTCTGAAAAAGATCGTTGCAGCAAAAATAAAAATAATAAAAAAAGGCGATGCAGGAAATAGAAAAAGGGGGTGATAACAAGAAAAAAATGAGACGAGAAAGATGTACTACTTCAGAGTTCATTGGGACCAAGCACACCATGTCCCAACGAAGCAACGATGCTCAGGCGCGTCTATTTTTACAAGAAGGAAATAGACAGTGATAACGAGCGAAAAAGAAAAAAGAGGGAGAAGAAAGCGCAAAAAGGGATTAAAGAGAGAGAGCGAGCAAAAAGAAAAAAAAAGAGAAGGCGACAAGGAAGAAAAAAAAAAAGGAGGTTCAACTTGCTTGGTTTCTCTAACCGAGACACTATACAGACACGTGCAAGTCTACTTGCTACTCTGATCGCGCCCGCTACCCTTCACCTGCACCTTCGCAAATTCCACATTTTTTTTTTCATAGCACAACAGAACCGTTAAAGAAAGTGACCTTGCATAGCAATTTACGAACGGGAGCAACAACAGAAGTCGAGGGTAAAACAACTACGACAACAACAATCTAGACTTTAGCACACCTTAGGGGGTCGGTTTAGAAAGCGCGCCAAGAGAAGCCTGATAAGAAAAATTAGAAGACGAGGTAGCAATCAGCAATAGTGATGGAATCTATAATAGCAAAAAAAGGAAATAAGAACACTAATCATCGTGAGAAATTGTCAAGGGAAGCAGCAATCGAACTAAAGCATCATCTGTTTCCCTTACTTGACCGGCAACAGCAACAACAATAGCAAAAAGAAAAAAAAAAAAAACAAGAGCGCACACAAACGGGTCTCACGCACGGACACCAACTTATTCATAAAACAAAAAATCTTGCTTGCTTTCTTGAGTTTCGCAGGCGCGCGTGCGTGAATTTGCGTTTGTGCGGCAACGCTGCCAAAAACCATACAGTTTGTATTGTTTGCCGGGTCTCCAATCATAAAGTCTTGAAATTGTTTAATTTCAAAAAAAAAATTATGAGGACAGCACACAGAACAGTAACTGAGATTCAAAGCAGCCAGAACAGGCTTAAAAGGAAAAAAGAAAAAGAGCTGCAGTGGTACAAAAGACAAGAGGTTAAGATCAGCAAAAGCAGGAGAGCTAGCTTCAAACAAAGGGGAAAATCTTCTTTTGCCTTCACGATAACTACTGGCGAATACACCCATCATTATCGCTGACAAGAAAAAGCCTTGAGGTTTGAGAAGCAAAAAAAAAATGAGGAAAGAAAAATTCGTTTTACAAAATATTCAAACAAAGAACCAGGAGGAAGAAATTCAAGATAGTTTTTGCAAGCGAGAACTGAACACAAGAAAAGAAAAAACAAAAAGAAAGAGACAGAATTTTAAAAGTTCAATACAGAGGAAGGTGATGGAGACGACTTAGAGAGTGCTGTTACGACGCCTCTTAACGCGACACACTAACACGCACACTTACATTGCAACACATACAAAAAGCCCCAAGTTTATGGAGCATAGAAAATTAACTCTTTCATACCTCTTAAGCACACTCAATCCCGCAGGAGTGAGAGCGTCGTAACAACACAATTAATAATGACAACAATAAAAGAACGCAAGAAAAGAACACGGTGCATAAAAACAAAAAAAAACAGAAAGCAAAAGAAGGTGAATGTAAAGTACTAAAACCGCTGCAAATCTCATTTTTTAAAAATATTTAATTTGTTTTCACAGCAGTTACAAATAAAGAAAAAAGAAGAGAAAACTAAGAAAAGCCAAACGGAAAATTATGGTGCTCCAGACTACGTGCGCTAAAAGACAGAACAAAACGAAAGCATTTTTTGCAAAGCAAAAACACAATCGAGGGTGCGGAGGAAAAAAGAGAGAAAAAAGATACATGTATATGTAAATGTGTGTATGGGGAGCAATAATAATAACAAAAAACTAATGGAGGGTGCTTCATACATGAGGGCGCAAGGGTTATTAACGCTCATTTCCCCAAAACACAAACTGAAAAAGGTGTTTTTGGTTTACTGGAAGTATTACGGTCGGAACCCTCTCAACACCTCCATACTTTTGTAAAAAAAAAAAGAACGACAACACCTGTACACACGCACATACACAAACCCACGCGTTACGCGAACTTGATGGCGTACGCAACGGACGGCGAAGGTGCTACACTGGGAACTGGGTTGGCCGGGTTCTCCGCGTGCAGCTGCATGGCGTGACGGTAACCAAAATCGGAGATGATGTCCGTCTTCTGGCAGTAGGACACCTGCACCGGCTTGTCGCGATTATCCATGCAGTATCGTCCATGCAGCGACATGATGGCGAGGTCGGCTTCGGCCGTGGTCGCGTAGGTCACGAAAGCGGAGCTGCCTACGATGTGCTTCGCTGCCTTCTGCTGCGCGGAGTCCTGCTTGCCGCTACCACGCTTGCTGTCCTTCAACAGCACCACATTCACGACGTGGCCGTAGTACGAGAAGAGCTCGCGGACATCTTTCTCCGTCACGTCGTAATTCAGCTGGCCAACGAACAGCACCGCGTTGCCCTTGTTCTTTTGCTGACGAGGCGCTACTGGATACATCGGGGCTGCGGAAGGTCGCACAGGGGCGAGCACTTGGTACGGCGCCATCATCATCTGCGGCGCATAGACTACTTGCTGCGGCATCATGGAAATGGTAGTGATGGGATACGACCCGGCCACCAACGTCTGCTGTTGTTGCTGCTGCTGCTGCTGCTGGGGGATCTGCGGCTGCTGAATCGGCTGCCCCACCGACTGTCCGTACTGCTGCATGTACATTTTTTTTTTTTTTGGCGAGTGCTTGAGTATCGTGCGCTTGTTAGTATAACTGTCGTAGTGTGGAATTACCAAATGCCGAAGACAGTTCTCTTTTTTTTTTTCTATTCTTTACTTTTTGTCTCTTTTGAGCGTAAGATCTGATTTATTGAGTAAAAAAAGATTGACGAAGACGATTGGGGATTTTGCGAGCGTTCGAGATACTTTTGTGGTGTTAGTTGTGGAAGGTGGAAATCAAGGGCGAAAACAAAAAAGCAAGGAATTCTACTCAAGTTGTCGTGTTCAGAGTGATTGATGAAGCCAGGTGGATGCGCATCAGAAAATTAAAACAGACACGCAGATACAACGAGAAAAAAAACAAACACAAGTAGACAAACAAAAAGAAAAGTCGCAAGGAAATTAGAATGAGGAAAGCATTGATAACGTTAACCGAGTAGAAAAAGCAGCCGAAAAGAAAAAAGAAAGGCGGCTGATGTACACCACTGCAATCACATTAAGCTACTACGTACAACTTGAAAAATAAGGACTGTTTTTATTTTTAGAAAAGCGGTTATCAAACGCTAGCAGGTTTTGTCTTCCGATAAACAGTCGTGGCCTTCCCGTTCACGGTACACGCTTCCGGTGCACGAAGAGCAGCAGTCTCTTGGAAAACCAATTCAGTTGGGTAAAAGTGAAGCACGCGTACTGGCTTCTCACCTGCTGGTACTCTGCCCGTGAGAATAAATTATCTTCTTACTTCTTTTTTTTTTTGTGTCCATGTTGTATAATCTTCGCCAAAAAAAAAATCATGTAGTTAGCCGTTCACTCTGGACAACGAGTAATTTTTAAAACGTGAAACAAAATCTGAAAAAAAAAACGGGAATAGCAAGAGCCCATTAGATTTTTCAAGTAAGCAATGAGATACACTGAAAGTCGGCAGTAGCGACTGATTTTAATCAACTAGTTAATTTCTGAATAAATTTTTTTTCCTTACCTTGGGTCACTTCTATCTATATTAAAAAAAAAAAACACTTTATAAATAAACAGAGTGAAAGAAGGGAAAACACTAACGACATTTTTTTCGGCGGAAAAGGAAAAAGGAAATAGAAAGAAAACAACGAAAATAATGGTTGGTCAAAACACACGGCAAAAGCGAAGAAACCAGATAAAAAAAAAAGAGTTTAATGCCCAGCTCCTTATTCCACATAGCATTGTAGTGTACGTACACACGCACATCTCAGTCTCAAAAACACGCACCCGTTCACCTGCATGCATACTTCTTTCGCAAAAAAAAAAAACCCTCATTTCTTGAATAAAACGTTTTCCTTGAAAAAAGCACAAGCAGCTTTTTTTTTCTTTTTTAAGCGGCGTTCCCCTCTTTTTTTTTGTTTTTTAAAGAAGGTACTAACCGGCGAATTGAGTGGTGTTAACGGCTCTGTTTCCTCTTATACTTGGAATAGTAGAGCAGGTGCTGAAAATGATCAATGCCGTGCTTTTTTTCCGGCGCCGTGTTGTGTAAAAATGAGAGAGCTTTGTTCAAGTCAACAACTACAGCTTTAGTTTAAGAAGAACATTGACACAATTGGTCAGCGGAACGAGAAATCGACTATGCAGAAACCAAAGTCAGAAGAAAACAAAACACGAGTAGACAAAGGCAAATCCGAAAAAAAAAAGAAGCACGTGGGGAACAGGATCACTCATACAAAGAAAAAATGCCTTTTGCGGGTCAGCAGGAGAGCTGAGAGCAAGAAAGCACCGTCTGCAACGCATAGTTGGTGTGAAAAGGAAGGACGAAGCTTATCGGACAAAGCCGACACAAAATCAATTTGTGTGGCCAGAGAGCAAGGGGGGTGTCCGTTAGTGATAAATGCGGTTTACTTGCAGTAAGAAACAGAAAAAAAAACATTGTCACTTTAAAAGCTCACGATCTGAAAAAAACTGGGAGAAAAAAAAAAAGAGACGTGTGGTGTGACCTTCTTCGGCTTATATATTTATAATACTAATAAAACAACGGTTGAAAATCCAAGACTCGTCTTAACAAAAGAGACAAAGAAAAGGGCACAAGCCAGAAAAAAAAAAAGAAGGAAATGATTCTCATCATTTCACTACAGGTTATGTTAATAACGAAGCACTCAGCGACACCACAATTTGAAGCAAAAGATGCGTAACTGCAACAAAATTCCTTCAAATTGCTACTTCTGCCAACAACCGCAAACAGCGCTTTAGCAGAGTCTCGTTTGCATAGCTGTACAAGTGCGACGTGCAACACAGCGGCCGGCACCGTCGCCCAACTCCGCAACGAAACTTTTACGGCAGCGCTATAGAGCGGCCTCGTGTCATCCACGGGTTTGACAGAGAGCGGCAATCATTGCAGGACAAGTGAAAGAAAAAGGCGGCAGCGGAAACCCACGATGCGCCAAGACGGGCAAGCAAAAATCACA
>JASAOP010002224.1:0-10021 GCA_030849055.1 Crithidia thermophila | reverse complement strand
AACGTATTCGCCGCTCAAAGCATCCTCAGCCCCGCATGGCGGCGGTGTTGCTGACGACCATCCTCACCACTGTACTGCTCCTCACGGGCACAGGTGCCTCCGCCACCGCCACCACCACCATGGCCTCCTACACGACAGAGCAGCAGGAAGCCACGCGCACGTTTCTCCTTCGCTTCACCACCACCTTCCCCGGTCTGTCCGCGTACTGGAACACAGACGACTTTTGCACCTGGAACGGGGTGCAGTGCGACACCGTGGCGGGGGTGGCAATTGAACCACTGTCGGGTGGTTTAGTGCTCCGTGGCAGCCTGCCAGACC
The DNA here is from genome assembly GCA_030849055.1 of Crithidia thermophila. Taxonomy (NCBI): domain Eukaryota; phylum Euglenozoa; class Kinetoplastea; order Trypanosomatida; family Trypanosomatidae; genus Crithidia; species Crithidia thermophila. The sequence continues at coordinate 9,703 of JASAOP010002224.1, read as the reverse complement.
TCGACCCTAGTGATGACGGTTCCGTCATCGTCGTGTCGCACGTCAACTTTAAGAACGTGGGCACCTTCCTCAGCGGCACGCTGCCGCCTTCGTGGGGCCGGCTAACGTGGCTGACAACCATCAACCTGTCCGGCACCCTCATCTCCGGCACGTTGCCCGACGAGTGGGCGACGCTTATTCACATGGAGTACATGAACTTCAACAGTGTCTCGCTGAGCGGCCCGCTGCCTGCCTCGTGGTCGGCCATGACGGAGTTGCAAGAGTTCTGGCTGGCGGGCAACGGGGACGTGTTCACGGGCAGCCTGCCGGAGAGTTGGCGGGCGTGGACGAAAATTGACCTGCTGGCCATCTCGAATGGCAACTTGACAGGTTCGTTGCCCGACGCGTGGTCGGAGATGGCATCGTTGACACACCTGCGCCTCATGAGCCTCAACCTTTCATCGACGCTGCCGGACCAGTGGAACAAAATGCCGAAGCTGGACGCCTTTATTGCCTTCAACAACCGATTCTTTGGCACGCTGCCTGAGGCGTGGTCGACCTGGTCAACGCTGGGCCTTCTCGTCTTGTACTTTAACGACCTGACGGGCACGCTGCCGGAGTCGTGGAGCGCGCTGCCGATGCGCAACCTCGACCTGCGCGCCAATCAGCTGACGGGCACTATTCCCGAGGCGTACAGCCGCTGGCTGCCGATGATGTACTTTCAGGTGGGCTTGAATAATCTTACCGGGTGCGCACCCAAGTGGCTGCGCGTGTGCCGCGCCGAGGATACGGATGTCTGCGATGCAGACGCATTGTTGTTTACGGGCGTGTGCGACGCGGACTCGAGCTCGGGTGAGGCGACAGCCACGACCAAAAGCCCGGACACCGCCTCGTCGGTCGGGTATGTGGCGCTCGCACTCTTCGTGTGCGTGACAGTGCAGCTTTTCCTTCTGTAAGGCAGGACAAACCAAAACGACAAAAAAAAAAAAACACAGCTGATAAAAAGATGTAGATGGTGGTAGTAGTAGAATCTCTCCTCACGCGCCTCTGTGCGTCAAAGGACACGAGAGCAACAGAAGCATCTATTTTTTTTTTTGTGTGTGTGTGTTGCTTTGTTTTATTTGCTTCCTTGCCCTTCTTTTTCTCTTTTTCTTTAATCTGCGCGTATTGATAATTTTTCATTTTCTACTTGCGCGGAGATGCGTTTATTGTCTTTTCTGCCAAGGGTTCTAAATTCGCTATTTTCTTACTTTTGTTATTTTCTACTCAGCTTCTCCTCTTTTCAGTCGCTGGTAATGTGTCTCTCTTTCCCTTTGAGTGTTTTTTTTTTTTAGCATTTTAAAATTCTCTTTTTTATTGCTGTACTCGTACCTTCTGACTTTGCCGTTTCGCAGTAGTCGATATCTGCGATCGCCCTCGGCTTTAGTTGGTCTTCGCTTCTTTGCATTTTTTCCTTTCTCCATTTTATTACGCTAATACCTAAATGTGGCAAAGAAAAAATTTCTTGTTTGGCAGGTCTTAATCTTTGCAAGACTGGGCGTCTTGCTGCTCCTGGTTCTTTGTTTTTCTTTATTTTTCCCTTTAAAATGGGGAGAGAGAAAAAGATCTGTGCCCAGCTGCTGTTTTGTGAACGTTCCGAAACAATAAAGTGAAGAAAATTACAGTTGTAAACCGTTCTTTTCTTCACAAAATCTAGAGTTGAGTTCTTCTCTTATTATTAAAGTGTCGAATACTACTTAAAAAGGAAGAAAAGGACGGAGCACTTGCAAATTTGAAGTGGCCTACCTGCATCGCAACAACGACTTGCTCAACGCCACGGTCCGCAACTCAAAAAAACCGCGTGTACTACCAAAGCACCGCTAAGACTACTTTCGCAGTCTCTCTGCAGTGAAAGGTGTTGCAACGCAGCGACACAAAACGCAATGCATAGTGCATTCTGGCGCAATTGAGAAACACAAATTAATTTTTTTTTTTTTACAGAACAATGCAAATGCTTTTTTCCGTATGTGTGTCGAAAGCCTTGCATACTGAAACATGGTAAAAAGCGTGCAGTATCATTCCACTCTCTATTATAACTATCTGTGCGTTTAATTCCTCTTTTTTTTTTTTAGCATAAAGTGATTCACTATTTCCACATCAGCAAAAAAAAAAAAAACAAAAACAACAACAACAACAACAGCAACAACAACACCAAAGAAGTAGTCGAATGAGCATACATGTTGTTCGACAGCTGCCATACTTAGCAAAATCGCTTTCCTTTTTTTAACGTTTTTATCTTTTCTGCGATTCTCTACAATGAAGCTTCGCGCTACAAAGCGACTTCCAACATCACCATCTGCGGCAACAGGCACGACCGACCCAGCAACAGCAGCAGCGGACGTCAAGAGCACGTCTACAGCTGCAGTCACGACCGCGGCCTCGCCAATTCGTACACCGTCCTGCGATGTCCGCACAACAACGCAAGCAAACTCCTCTGACGTTCATGTCGCGGTGGGCACTGCCTCGACCGCTACAGTCGGCGCGTCACTCCATGCATGGACATCATCTAGCCCGCTGCACAACAACAACAACAACATCAACACAAACAATAGTCGCCTACCCTGCGCACCCAACGCGCAAACCACGCTGTCGTATGAAAAGCAACGGTGCAGTTGGCTCATGACGAGTCTGTGCTACTTGTGCACGACGCTGCGCTACTACTGCCCACGGAGGCTGCGACGCGCCGCGCACCACGACGACGACGACGACAACGACGAGGATGTTGTGAACGACCACGCAGCGGTGAGCAGTGAGCGCGGTGCTGCCGCCTTTGCCGCCTCCTCGTCCGCGCCGTCACATCGAAATGCTCATCGCCGACGTGGTCGGTGTCCTGCCGTTTTAAAACCTGTGTCTTTTCTGCTGTCGGTGCTGCGCATTTCTCCTGCTGGTCCGCTGCGCCGTCGGTGGTCTGCCCGACACGCTCGCTCGTTGCTGTATCTGATACTTCTCCTCGCGCTCGCCACCATCGTTTCGGATGCCGCGCTCGGGGTGGTCGTGCGGAGTATGGATTGGGATGTCCGCCGCGGTGCCGCTGCAGCGTCCGGTTCGCAATCGTCCGCGCTTTTTGAAAACGGAGAGCGTTTTCCGTGGCTGACGTGTGATTGTCTCGGGGAGCGTGTGGTGGGCAGCCTGGCGGACCTGACGGAGGCGAATCGGAGCATCGTGTCGCAGCAGTTTGCGACGTTGCAGGCGATGCTGGAGCCGTCGTGCACCGTGTGCGCATCCGTTCTACGCGACTCCGTCCGACGCAGGGATAATTACAACGACGATAATCCTCTCTTGCCCTTTCTAGCCGAAGAAGGCAGCGCTCTCCATCACCGCGAAAACACTCCTTTCTTCGTCACGCTGTGTTGGCAAATTCTTTCTCTCCCTCTCGACCTTCTCGGCAGACTGTGGCGCGCGGTGTGGGCGTCGCTGGGCTGGCTCGGGCACGTTGCGCTGCCCAACACGACATCGCTGCTGCGCGTCGCGGCGGCGTGGTACGACGCCTACGCCGAGGCCACTGAAGCACGTCTTCTCCAGGAGCTGCAGAACCGCGGCGTCACCGGCAATGCGCATCCAGCCTCTCCTCCCTCTATAGTGACGTTTCTTTCAGCCCTGCTGCACGGCGCCTTCTCGGACACGGCAGCCCAGCTCTTCGTACAGGGCAACATCTATTTGGTCGAGGACGGGCAGCAGGAAGCGCAGCGGGCCTGTCAAGAGCGGAGCCCGCTCATGCGCGTCGGCGTCGGCCGCGCGATGCTGCCGTGGCTGCGCATCGACAGTGGCCAATTTCGCACCCGCCAGGCGTGGAGCGTCGATCCGCAGGGGCGGCAGTCGGCGCTGCCGTTTTCTGTACCTGCCACCGCAGCAGAGCGCGACGCACTGAAGGCATCGTTGCTGCAATCCGGGAAGTTGCAGGAGAGTGAAATAACGAAGAACGGTGTTCGACCGCAGACGGAGATCACGGTGGCCGTGACGGCGACGGTGGGGGGTTTTCGCAGCTACTTTTGTGCGGATATGCCGAACGTGTCGACAACGCGCACGTACTTTCTGGACCCGCTGCGGCCGCCAGTGAATGAGTTCTCGCACGCCGTGGAAGCGACGACGGGTGAGAAGGAAACAGCAACCGTCCCAGCTGGTCCGAACGTTACCCGTACGCAGTGCAAAGGCTGCACCTTCCAATGCATTCATCCCAGGCTGATCCGGCGCTGGCAGAAGCGCGCCGCACGTGCACAAAACGAGGAACCGTATTTTCNGCAGCAGCAGCGTACAGAAGGTGTGCTGTTCCACAACGTCGAAGGTGTTGACGCTGCGTCTGTCGATGACGTGTCCGGCGTAGTGGCGGAGATGATCTCGTGGGATGTTCACCTGGAGGACGTGGATGCCGGCCGCATTCGTCTGCCCATTACCGTGCCAGGTGAAACAACAACAACAACAGCAGAGCACGTCGTAACGCGTCACGATCTCTTCAGCTGCAAAGTTTTAAACCCGTTCCATCGCGACGCAGCGGAGCGGCACAACGCCGACTTGCTACTGGCCACGGATGTGTGGCTGAGTCACTTCAGCGGTGCCCTCCCGATGTTCTACACCCACCACCACTCCTCCTCCCTTGCGCAAGACACGCAGCACAACACAACGCACGAAGCGAAGACGACGAGTCAGACACTGCCTTACCCTCTGCAGCGGGGCTCGCTGCCGGTTCGGCTGTTGCCCCTGCACACCGCCGCCGTGTACGGCGAGTCGTTTCAGAGCTTTCCCGACTACGCGCTTCGGCAGGCACACTGGTCGCAGTTCGACAGCGTCTTCCTTCCCCACGCGCTGCGTCAACCCTCGCGGCTGCTTTCACCAACGTCAACAAAAGTTTTTGAACACCGCAGCAAGAAAAAGAAACCGATTCCAGCTGCAGCGGCGCCACCACGATCCTCAACATCAACGACGGCGGCAACCGCGACGACGACGCAGTACGCTGCGTGGACGATTGTGCACTTGTACCTGCGCGAGTTTCAACTCGTGGTCCACTTCAATCAGCAGCTGCGGCAACTGCGGGAACGCCGCGCGGCATTGGGGATGGCCAGGCCGTCGTCTCTTCAGCTGGACGATTTGCCGGGTGCAATGACGAACGCCACGTGGGGCGTGCTGCCACGTCTGGCCCGGGAAGTGTTGGCGGGTGCCGATCCACTGATGCTGCCGATGCGACGCGAGAACCTCTATGTGCCGGCCACCCACGCCGTGCGGTGGCGCCCTCCAGACGCCGCCGCGTGGAGTAGCGGTCCGTTCTCCAAGAAGCCCACCCCCTCCCTCCAACCAAAACCAGCAGCCTTCGCAGCAGCCTTCGCAGCAGCCGCAGAAGCGTTGAGAGGAGAAAAGAAAGATGGGGAACAAGATGAAGCAGCAGGGGAAGAAGAGGATAAGAGCTTGCTACCCTTTTCGCCGGAGGGTCGTCTGCCGGTTATTGTCGCGGCGATCAGCAATTGTTGGCACGGGCGTATGTGGTGGCTGTCGGAGCTCTCGCGGTACTACCCCGTCCACAACTACGGCCGCTGCGCCATCCCTACCCCTATTCCTATGCCCGGTGATGCTCCCGTGCACCCTGACATTCCCCAGCGCGCTCAGTACCCGTTTCCGATGGACTGCCACCCTCGCAAGCTCATCGACCACCACACGTCTGCGCTGCAACGCCTTCAAAAAAACCAAAATGCATCTTCTGCGGAAGGCCGGCCACGTCCGCTGACCCACCTCTCGCGCGATCACGAGCTGCGCTGCGTGTTCCGGCGATACAAGTACGTGCTGTCCTTTGAGAACTCGATCGAGGACGACTACGTGACGGAGAAGATTTACAATGGTCTGTTGAGCGGCGCGTTGACCTTGTACATTGGCGCGATGAACATTGACCAGTACGTGCCGCGCAGTGTGCGCCGCGACGCATCTGCACGAGCATCTTCCACGTTTCCAGCAGCATACCCGAACGAAAAGAAGAATGCGACGACATCAACAACAGCAGCAGCAGCAGGGGGAGAGAAAAGATCTGCCACCAGCTCAATCGAGACAACGTCGTTTGGGTTATCTGTCCTGCCAATCCTGCAGATGTTTCCCATTCTCAACGAGACCGCTGCGCGATTGGAGGATCGGCGTATTCGGATTTTGCACGAGGTCGACGAGGCGGCTACGCGCCACGTCATGCACACGCACGCTTCCGTGCTGCGCATGCGTGCCGCAGCAACGGCACGTGCCTCCGCGAAATCAGCAAAAGCAGCCGCAGCGGCACCTGAGGGAAGCGTTGTATCTCCAACAGGGCGAACAGGGAAAGCGTCCGACGCAGAAAACCATTTAATACTCCCGTCCGCGGCTGCCACCATGGCTGAGGTAGTGGCGGAGGCGATGGACGTGGTGGCGCGGCAGGCCTCGCAGCATACGCAGACGTCACATTACCTACTCTACAACACCACCCCGTTAACGCCCCACGGGCCGGCATCGAAACTTCAAGAGCATCGTTACGACGACAAGATGAAAGATCAGCACCGCATCAACAACACGAACGATGGTATGGGGGCGGTGAGTCAACCGAGTACGTTGTTTGCCACTCCGCTGGGTTCGTGGCCGCCACTTACACAGCAAAACACGTCCCAGCTCACGTCCGAGGAGGTGCACCACGGCTTTTCTTCGTTTCTCACGATGGTGCATCGCAGTCTTGCAACGGCGCCGCAGCCCACCGACACACCAGCAACACCACCAAACAGAATCTCGAAGCACACAAAGTACGCCGTGCGCACACGGGCGGATCGCGAGTTCGCCCTCACCGCCAACACCGCCTTTGCTGTGGCAGAGGTACTGAAACAACATTCCACGTTACCCACCACTACCACTATGAACACCGCAGCAGCAGCAGCAGCAGCTCCGAACAACAACGCACCCTCTGCACGCGGTGCGCCATCGAAAGCGTTTTACTTTCCTGAGCCTGTGGGGAGCTTCTCGAAAAACGAACACGATGCTGCAGCGAACGTGTCGGACGAGCTCACTGGTGCGGTTCGCTACGTTGCCGGAACCGCGTTCTCCAAGTACTTTGTTCGTCGTGCGGTGCCGGTGGCGCCAACGTTCGACAAGGTAGTGCGGGAGAAGAGGGCACAAGGGCAACCGATGAGCGGCTTTGCGCAGCTCGCGGCGTACTTGCGAGCCCTGGACGCGGACCCGAAGCTGGTGGACGAGGCGGGCTATTTTGATTGGTGGAAGGCGGAGTCGATGACCGACTTTGGCGATGCTTTTTTGGCGAAGCTGCACGTGCCACACCCCATCTGCTCCATCTGCGCCGCCGCCCTGGAAAAGAAGGAGGCGCTGTCGCGGTAGAAAAAAGAAAGGCTGAACGGATGTAAGTCATTAGCATAGCGAAGCAAAGCTGAAGATCCGATGTAAAACGCGATTTTTGTTTTTTTATCTATTTTACGTACTGTGTGCCAAGTATCCGGTGCTTCTTACCTTTTTTTTTCGCCCACTTACCATTATTGAATTGAAATGTAAAGACTAACGTTTTAGAGGAGGCGGCAACGGGTTGTCACGATGACCGCTTCTTCTCTTTCCGACTCTACTTTGTTCACGTCCGCTCTAACCTTGAATTTCCTCCTCAGCACCGTCAGTTATTTTGAATCCTTCTCCCACTTCCACCTTTTCGTTCTTCTCGCTTTCTCATTGCCTTTTTTTTTTCTCCTCATTGGCCTTTGTGCAATCTTCTTTTTTTCTGTTACTTACTCAACACAACTCTCATCCAAAAATCAACAAATATTCCGAAAACAAGAAAACAGCGAATAGAAGTACATTGCACACCATGGCCGCTCCCCACCCCACCTCCGCCAACGCTGCGGTGCCCCCGCTGTCCTCCTCCTCCGCCGCGTCCGTCTCCTACGCCCGCCGCGACGGCCGCACCGCACTCGAGCTGCGTGGCAAGGAAATGCGGCTGTCGGAGATGGCGGACTTCGACGGTAGCTGCTGGTACGCGCAGGGGCAGACCGCCGTCATGGTCTCGCTGCACGGACCCACCCTCGCCAAAAACGAAGCCTACGACACCTGCCTGGTGCGGGTCCGCGTGCAGCACGCGCGGGGTATCGTCCCATCCGCCGGTGGTGCCGAGCGGGCCATCTACGAGGAAATGAAGTCGGAGGTGCTCACCCGCACTGACGCGCTGGAGCTGACATCGCTGCTGGAGTCGAGCATCGACGCCGTCTTCATGCGCGATCGCTTCCCCCGCTGCGTGCTCGTGGTGGATGTGGTGGTGGTGCAGGACGACGGCAGTTTGCCGGCTGTCGCGCTGAACGCCGTGATGTGTGCGCTGCTGGATGCGGGCCTGCCGTGCCGCACAACGATGGCGGCTGTCTGCGTGGCAGCGATGGGTCGGAGTGAAAGTAACAGCAGCAGTGATGCAAACCAAATTCACAAGAACAAGAACAACAGCGCCGCCGCATCAGCGCGGCAGTTGGAGTTTGTGCTGGACCCGACCAGCGCGGAGGAGAACGTAGGGGCACCGTACGGGGCCTCTTCGACACCCGCAACAGCTGCAGTGGCGGCCGAAAAAGGCGACCTGACTTCCACCACCAACACTACACTTTCTTCTTCTACCCACAACATGTCGGTGCTGAATCGAGATGCCGCGCAGGCCGCGCAGGAGCAGTACCGCTGTGTCAGCGCGGGCGTCTTCGTCTTTTCGAATCCGGCCTGCGGTGGTGGTCTGCTGGCGCAGCTTGTGCGACGCCGCACGGGGGCGAGTAGCGGCACTGCCGCAGTCGCGCCACTGACGGTGCAGGCGTACGGGCAGATGATGACCCTCGCGGAGCGTGCGGCGACGGTGCTGTTTGACTTCTTCCGACAGTGCAACGTGGCGGAGTAAAAAAAAAAAAAAAGAATAAGACACAGGGGTAACTTTTGTTTTTGTTGTTGCTCGATATTTATTTGCATATTTGTTTTTGTATTCGTGTGTCTGTGTGTTGGTCAGTTTTTCTTGGTCGATGCGTATGTGAATGCCAACAGAACAGAAGTGTGACGTTTGATGGCAGTGGAAGTAAAGGATTGGAACTGAAATTCCAGCTGTCGTTTCTCTCCTGTTATTGATAGACAATTTAAGTGCTAAACGCGATTAATGTTTCTAAATTAAGGTGCCTTTAAATACAACCAAAAACAAACAAACAAGAACACAAAGCAGGTTAGCTTTATGTCATTCGCATTTGTGTCACAACTTTAATCACGTCACAAAATGGACGCGCACAGGAAACCCGACTCTACGTTTTGTGACACTATTACGTTAACGGGTGCTGCTAGCTGCACTTGAGGGATCGTGCTCTGTGAAATTATCAACTGATATTTTTTATTGGAGCAGGACTTCCTCTTGACCTCGCCACGGCTGCTTCGGAGAAGTGTGTGAATGCGTTTTCTAATCTTCGAAATAAAAAAAAACAAAAGATATTTTGAGGCCTATACTAGTGCGGTAATAATATGCTCTACACCCCAACACTTGTATACTTTTACAACCACTTTGCTCTCCCATTTCATCGCTTATCTTTACATTAACACACCTGCCTTTACGAAAAATATCCACCTTTTTCCCCTTTTTAGTCGTGGGATAAAAAGGTTTTTTTTTTCGTGCACGAATCGGCTGTCGAGATAAGCCTTGCTTCTGTTTTTTCCCCTCTTGTTTGCAACATGTCGTACCGCAGCACGTCCC
>JASAOP010002223.1:0-10002 GCA_030849055.1 Crithidia thermophila | reverse complement strand
AGCAGCGCCTCGGGCCACCCGTCCTCGTCGTGCAGGCGCAGGAACGGGTAGCGCGACGCGAGTTGTACTAGGAGTGGTGGCGCAGGATTGTGCGGCTCAGGTGAAGACTTCGCAGTTCGCTGAGGGGTGCGTGTGCGAGCAGTAAGTGGAGGCTGGGCTGTTGGAGACAGTCTGGGTGTCTCGCGCTTTCGCTCTACGTCGTATGTAGACGTGTAGTCGCGGAGTGCTTCTTCGGTGGCTGCGAGGTGTGTTTGGTCCCCGGAAGGGTTGCTGCGGAGCTTTTTAAGCTGCTTGCGTAGTTGAGTGAAGTGGTCGTCGTGCTGAACAGCTTTCGCGGTGGTAGACGGGGCAACAAAAGGGAGGTCGGAACGGAGGGCGTCGTCCAGGAGGGCCGCCTCCACATCGTCCTGCGCTGCGGTTTGGATGGTGGAGACTAGGTGGGATTTGGCGGCGGCTGTCACCTTGCCCTTGGCGTTGAGAGGTGCGTGTTGGTAAAGCTCGGGGTGGTTGCGGAGGTGGTGCAGTTGATTGTTTTCGAGCGAGAGGGAGTTCGGAATCTGCGCGAGGATGTGATCCCAGGCACGGGAGGTGCGCAGAGCCACACGATCGGCACGCGCAGCAAGGCGGATTCGCTGCAGGCTCGCCGCAGTGCTGTGAGGGGACTCTCGCTTCAGCACGGCTACGTACTGGGTCTGCAGAGCGGTGTATTTGCGGTCCTCGTGCAGCGGAAGGTGCCGCAGCGAAATGCAGACGCGACTGTGGTACAGCAGAAAAGGCTGCATCTCTAGGTTGTGGTGGTCAGCGTAGAGGTTTGCGAGAGCAAGCGCGCGAGTGGCCGTTGCTGCCTTGTAGAGGGCGGCAAACATGGCAGGCGAAGAAGGCCCGCGAAAGCCTTCCTGCGACGCCGCCAACCACAATTCGTGGAAGTTGTCGGGAAGGGACAGCTGCGTCAGGGGCACACCGAGAACAGTTGCGGGAAGGCCGGGGTAGGCGCCGCGCAGCCTCTGCTGCTCCTCGACCTCTTCCTCCGCCATTTCAAGCACAATCTTTGCTAGCAGCTGCGTTTTATCCGCCAGACACTCCGACAAGTGGGACGGCAGCGACGTGGGCGAGGACACCACCGACGTCGACGACGCGTCCACGCCGTCCGAGCGTTCGGCGTGGGATTCCTCCGACATGAGGGCAAAGACGCTGGCGTACTCGCGCCGGAAGTCGTAACAGCACTCGTACGGCAGCGAAGACAGGGGCACCGACGGCAGGGGCCGTAGGGACAAAAACGGGTAACGCTCGGCGGTTTCCTCGTTGGCCACGCTGCGCAAAAGTCGCAGATCAAAGTCGTCCTCCGCGGCGTGGCGCGCGCAGCTGCGAATTTCCTGCGCGCAGCGCGCGGCGTCTCTGGCCGCCTTGGAGTTCGGCGCGACGTCGGCCGTGGCCAGATAATACTCCTCGCACTGCAGTATCCGTGGCGCGTAGTCGAGGTAGGTTTCCGACCACAAGGGAACGGCATCGCCGCGCTGCAGAAAGCCACCAAAGCGCTGCTGCAACGCCGCTTCCTTGCGTCGCAGTTGGACCGCCAGCTTCTGCGCTCTGGCGTCCATGCGGGCCTCGCACGACTGCATGCGTCGCACCGGCAGCTTCACCTCCGCGGCGAGTCGGGTGTACTCGTCGTAAAACTCGCAGAACGCGACGTCCTCGTCCAGCTTGAGGTCGTGCACGTGCAAGCCCTCGTAGCGGCTCTGCAGGAACGGGTACTTGGCCTCCACACGTAGGCGGTCGCGCATGATACCAACGCGCGCCTTGCGAGTGCGGCTCTGGCGTCCTTCCAGGTGCTGCTGCAGGCGGGCGTGAAGGACGACGTCGGCGCAGTTCCCTTGATGCCACCGCAGCTGCAGGCCCTGATAGAAGGTGTCAAAGTGATGCGGCAACCCCGCCACGACGTCGGCGCCGCACTGCGTGTCGCGCAGGCGAGGATACCACTGCTCTACAAATTCGACATCGCGCCGCTCGCGGCCGCGGCGCTGCACCGCTGCCACGACGCGATCCCGGCTGTCCAGGTCGACGCAGGTGTACAGATTCGTGCTCCACGGCTCGAGGACATCCTCGAAGATGCTGCTCAGCGGCTGATGCTGACTGCGCGGTGACGCGAAGTGGAAGCGCTGCTGCAGCTGCAGCGACTCGGAGCGAGAGTAGAGGCGCTCCAGCTGGCCACGCTCCCAGATGGCGGCGCAGCGGGCCTCGATGCGGGCATCCACCTCGCGCAGCGGCATCACATCCTCACCGGTGCGCACACCGTGCTGACGCGCCGTGAGCAGATCGCGCAGCGGCCCGTCCCCAGTCAGATCGGACACAAAAAAAGAGTGGAGGAGTGCTTTGGAGGTCCAGGCGGAGATGGACTGCCGCCAGTCCCACTGCTCCCGCTCATACGAATCGACCCGCTCGCCTACACGCTCCATGATGGCGCGCAGCTCCGCCTTGCCGCCACGGTGCGCCGCCCTCTTCTCGTAGTCTTCCATCGTTTGTTGCACCTCCGCATCCTCAACCACCTCGGAGAAGTCCACCGGCAGCATCAAATTTACACAAGGCCCGAAAGTGTCGATGAAGTGCTGCTCGACCGCGTGCTCGTACTCGCGGCGGTGCAGCGTGCGGCGTGCCTTCACGGAAACGTACGCCAGGGCGAGACGCTCCTGCAGCCGGCGCTCATCGGAGGCGGCCGGCGTCCGCTGCCACCGCGAGCTCAGCTCGAGAAAGAGCCGGTCATGCAGCAGGCACAAACTCTCGACGTACACGCCCTCCACCTGCGGGGGTAGAAAGGGAAACTGCTTCAGCGTCGCGCCGGAGAGCAGCCGGCGGAAAAGTTCGCCGACGCGGCGCTTCATGGCTGCCTCCAGGCGGAATGCCTCTTCAGTCCCGGCCGCCTCCTGCGCGCGGTATCGGGCGAGCTTCACAAACTCGCCATCCTGCAGCGGCCGCACGTCGTCCCACGGAATGCCCTCGCAGCCGGTCTCCAGGAACGGGTAGCGGAGCAGAAAGCCGGTGAGCAGCGGGGTTTGGGCCGGCTGGCTCGGGTGCCGCCGCTTCCGCAGCGTGTCAAGGTTGCGCAGGTACGCGACGTAGTCCGGGTCGTCGTGGGGCACCTTGGCGGCGTCGAGCGCGGCGCCGGCCTTGCGCAGTGTCTCCGCCGCCTGGTCGAGCCAGCCGAGCTCGATCTCGATGGCGCCGCGGTTGTTGAGGACGACGCCGTACTGTCGGCTCTCCGTGCCGTAGTAGGTCGCGGCGTAGGCGATGGCCTCGTTGGTGAGGTCGATGCACTCCTTCGCGTAGAGGCGGAGGTCCCAGGAGCGGTAGACGTGGGCGGTGTCCATGAGCAGCGTGTGCAGCTCCGCCGCAAAGGTCGGCATCTCCTTGGAGAGGGCGATGGCGGTGCGCAGGACTTGCACGGCGCCGGCGAAGTCGCCCTCGTACTCCAGCTCGCGGCCGAGGTCCCAGAGGTAGTTGATGAAGAAGTCGGAAGCCCAGCCGATGTTGCTCAGATCGATGGAGTGCTTCACCAGCGACTGCGTGTCCACCGAGCAGGAGTGGAGGAGCTTCTTGCACAGCAGCAGGCCCATGTACGGCTGTAGATGCAGCCACGCGCCATGCTCGCTACGCAGATACTTGGGCATGCGCGTGATGGCGCTCTGGAAGAAGTAGACCGCCTCCTCCACGCAGCTCCGCAGCTCCGCCGGTGACTCGCGCAGGCCCTCCGCCACATCCACGAGCCAGAAACCGTACTCGGTGCAGCGCCGCCCCTGCGTCTTTTCGCTGGCCCATCGCTCGTAGCAGGCAAGCACGTCGGGAAAGAGCGCCCGCCCAGCCTGGATTTGGGCCCACTCCCGTGTGCGGAAGCACACATGACACACGCACCGCTCCATGAAGGCGCGGATGAGCTGATGGGCTCCGCTGCGCTGCCGCTGCGCCGCGGCGTCGTCCTTGGCCAGCGTCAGCGCGAGGCTGAAGCGCTGCTGCCAGCACGCCACCTTCCAGCACAGCGGAAGGCAGAAGGCGTTCCAGTGGGGCGGGTCTGTCCGTACGCGCGTGTAGGCCTCGACGAGCTGGATGGCGACGCGCGGGTCCACCAGCTGCGGGATCACGCTCGAGTTCATAAAGGGTTTCCAGCTCACCTGAAGGTCGCCGCCCTCCTTGCGTATTGTCGCGCCGAGCAGGTGGCACACGCGGTCCATGATGCGCGACTTCCACTCGCCGCGAAAGCCCACAAGGACGTCGATGATGTCGTCGTCCTCCGGGGTGATGCCGTACTTTTTCGCGACGGTCTCTAAAAATTTTGTTTGGAACTGCGCCGATGGAGCGAACACGAGTGCGAAGTACTTGGAGAGGAGTCGCGTCAAGGCGAGCTCGTCGTACGCGATGCGCTTGCCTTGCACCTCGATGTAAAACTCCTGCTTCAGCGTTCGGCTGACCATCTCACACGCGATAAGGTCGACGGCGTGCCGCACCGCCTGGGCATCGTAGTTGCCCGCAAAGAGGAGCCGCCGCGCCACCTGCTTCAGCAGGCACAGGTTCACGCCGCTCGCGTGCAGCATGCCGCACAGCTGCGCCAGCGTGCCGCGTGTGTTGCTCGTCGGCGGAGAGCTGGAGCAGACCTGCATGACGGCGCTCTGCAGCTCCGGACTGTCGATGACGTCCATCGTGTTGTCCGCCCCGTCCACCACAGCGGGGCAGGTGCGGAGCATCTCCTGGCGCTTCATGATGGTGTCGTCCAAAAAGAGCGGCGTCAGCGTCGCGTTCGAGTTCGTGACGTAGTAGCGGCCATCCAACGACTCGTACACCTCCATGCTGTTATCGGGCAGGGCGATGTGCAGCGCTTCCGCCATGAAGGCCATCTCCGCCTCCACCTCTGCGTCATTGGACGAGTTGGCGCCGTAGAGCCGCTTCGGCTGCGTCGTCATGGGCACCAGCGCCTGCGCCAGTACGGGCATGCCGCGGTAGTAGAACATGACGGACAGCGGCACGGAGAGGAGGGCGCTGCCGCTCTGCAGAATGCCGCGCAGCGAGGCAATGTAGTTGCGCCCCGACCGGCTGTCGGGGAGGATGCGGAAGAAGATGTTTTTAACGCGGAAGCACTGCACAAACTTGGGCAGCTCGTGGGGCATGTCCTTCTCGAGCCGAACAATTTTGACGACGGTGGTGGCAGCCTCCTTCTCAAATTCGCGCTCGATCTGACGCAGCGCCGTCATGCGCTGCTCCGCCTGCTCGATGCTGTGGTCCTCCATCTCCCATGCAAGCTGGAACTCGGCGTTCCAGTTGCGCCCTTTCGGCGTGATCTCCGCGCATGCGGCGAGGTACGGCTTTGGCGCTGTCTGCTGAATCGGAAACGATGGGTTGCGGCGAATGGCCAGCCGGTCCTCGGTGGCCCAGCGGCTGCCCTGCGAGCTCACGGAGCGGGGAAAGCGCGTGGCGCTGAGCGGGGTATCGCGCAGCACGCTGTCCCTGCTCATGGCGTGCGCAGGGTTGCGCACAGGCGTCGCACTTGCCGGACGTCGCATGATGTCACAGTGCTAGCAACTGAAAAGGGGGGAAAAAACTGGGGAAACGAGAAAAGGAAAAATGAGAGGGAAACCGTCACAGTGAGTCACCTTAAAAAAAAAAAAAACACTTGCAAATGTACGCTGGATAGTTAACTTAAGCCACGCACACACGGACACAGAAGCCACCACAGTAAAAAAAAAAAAGTGATGTCCAAAGACAAGTATTTAGCAAGGAGAACAAAGGCGCAGCAGTCTCAAAAAAAAATTTTTTACTCCGCACGCAGAACCGTTGCGTTGAGACGCTTATCTAATAAAAGGAAAAAAAAGCTTATAGGAAGTATAAAGCTTGAGATAGAAAGCCAAACCGTGCAGAGCTCCACAAGGAATGCTGTTCCCGAGAAACAAAAAGCAAAGCTGGTAAGAGTGATCAAGTACTTTGGTGCGCAAATCGGCAAGGAAATCGATTCGCTTGCGGAGAAAACAACGGAAGT
Source organism: Crithidia thermophila (assembly GCA_030849055.1). NCBI lineage: Eukaryota > Euglenozoa > Kinetoplastea > Trypanosomatida > Trypanosomatidae > Crithidia > Crithidia thermophila. Next base: position 3,986 of record JASAOP010002223.1, on the reverse strand, counting down.
GGAAGGAGCAATTTGCTGAATACTTGTTTTGTCGCACACACGAACCCACCCTCGCAGCTGGACGGCAACAACAACAAAAAAGTCTATGTGTGGCTTAACAATAAAGGCGAATCAGTGAAATGTAAAAAAAAAATACGGTTTAAGAGAACAATGCCAGTAACTTCGACTACACGATGAAGAGAAAAGAGTTCTATTGTAAAAAAAAAAGGGGGTAAAGAAAGAGTTGTGGGTGTCAGTTGCACTTCTACAACCAGACGGGCTAGCTATGTACAAAATGAGAAGTGGTTTTTCGATGCGCGGCACGGCACCGACGAGTCAGAAGACTGAATTTGTTTATACCGAAACGCAATCTAAAGTAAGTAAGAACGGGAAAGTACTGGAGGCTTCTCGGAAAAAAAAAAAGGAGATCAATTGTATAGACTTTGATAGTTTGTTTCACTATAAAAAAAAAAACACTGGTGGAAAGCGGTGTATAGTTTTTCGCTTTTGTGTTCGACTCTGACTCCGCAAATTCGGAGCAGGCTTTTCTACGAGAAAAAGAAAATTCAAATGCCGCGACAACAGAGATTATTAGGCAGAAATGTAGGAGGACAGTCAAAAAGCAATAGGCGAGTATAGGGGGGAAGGAAAAGAGAGCAAGAATGAGGGAGACGATAAAATTATAAAAAGAGCATGCAGCGGTCGAAGACCGAGCTTCACTTAGAGCATGAGAATGACCGTCAGCCAAAGCAGATACAAATAGTCTTCTTTTTTTTTTTGGTTTTTGCTCATCCGTGCTAGCACTATTGCTTTGACCCGTCTCGTCATTTCGAAAAATGAATTTAATTCTTTAAAGAAAAGAATAAAAGTGATTGTGTTTCATCACAATACTTCCCTCCACAGGACGGAAAAGGGGGTATCTGTTTTTCTTCGTAATAAGTTTGTTTAAGAGCGGAAGCAGTTGAGACCGTCTGCTCCTCGAGGCTTACACTTTTTTTTGTTTGATATTCACCTTAAGTTTTCAAAAGACCTTAAAATGAGAATAAAAGGCAAATGTGCCGCAAAAAGAAAAAAATAAAGAAAAGGTTGAACAATGAAAAAAGTGTGACCAAGATCAAAACAATTCAACACACAGCACGAGAAATAAAAAATTCTCTTCTTTACCGCAACAACAACAACAACAAAAAAAAACAAGTAAAAGAGTTTGACGAACGCATTACGCGTCGTACTCCCGACAACCTCACAAACACGCAAAAAAAAAAAAAATTCCTCGTGAGTGTGCTTTGCAACTAAAACGAGAAAGGAGGAGAAAAAACAGAAACTGCAGGCAAAACTGGTTACATCTAAGTAGAAGCTTTGTCCACAGTACGCAACGCGACCATCACAAACGAAACAAAAATCTACAATGGAAACGCGGTCACTTCGAGAAGCAAATCGGCAATATTCTTGATCGGCGTCACTATAAAGGGTAAGATGGAGGAGAAAGAAAAAAATAAAATGATACAGGTAGCTGACAGATCAAAATAAAAAAAGAACCACTTCCGTACAAGGCATACAGAATTATGATGGGTTATCATTGTTGTCGCGGAAAAACGCGCATTGCCCCATCTTGCGGCAAAAAAAAAAAAGGAACGGCCTCCTCAAAACGACCTCACTTGGCACTCGTGTTTTCTGCGATCGCCGCGCAGTAGGCAGCGTACTGCTCCGGGTTCCACTCGCTGTACACACGCAGCGTGTCGTCCCGCAGACCCTCCACATCCAGCGTCGAGCGCGGCGTCCGCTTCGCCATGGCGTACGCGGCCGTCAGAATCTGCGTGGCCTCATCGTAGTTGTGGTCCGCCGCCAGCTCCATCCCGAGCTCCCACAGGTACTCCGTGCAGTAGTCCGCCGGGGCGACCACGCGCGAGAAGTAGACGGCGTCGCCGACGAGTGTCTTGAGCGGGACGGCGGCGCTCTGTTGCCCCAGCTGGCGACACCGCACCAGGCCGAGGCTGGGCTGCAGGTACAGCCAGGCCCCGTTCGAACTGCGCAGGGAGGCGGGAAGCAGCTGCTCGGCGCACTGGAAGTGCCGTGTCGCCTCGGCGACAACGTCGAGCACCTGCGCCGCGCCGAGCAGGCAGCAGCCGACCTCGATGTGGCACCGCGCGCGCGTGATGGACCCGGCGCGGTCCTCGTACACCTCCAGAATCGGGGTGATCATCGCAAACGCCTCCCGGACGTTTTCCAGCGAGGGGACACTAAAGAGGAGCTTCATGAAGGTGCGCTGCGCCTGCACGGCTCGCAGCGAGGTGGGCCCGTAGCGGGCGCCGACCTGCTCCACCGCGGCGTTGGCAAGGTTGAGCGCGTCGCCGATGCGGCCCTGCCACACCGCCACTTTGATCTGCAGTGGGTAGCAGAAGGCAAGGCAGTGCGCCTCACAGGTCTGCGAGGTGCGGAAGAGAGGTTCCAGCGACGTCATCAGCTTCGGCTCGCACAGCTTCGGCGTGACGCGGCTGCCAACCAGGCAGGTCCACACCACGCCGTGCTGGGAGTGGTGGCCGCGGCGGCCAGAGTGGCCGTCCGTCGGCGGCGGTGCGGAGCGCGCGCCCACCAGCAGCGAAACGCGCTCGACAACGACGCTGCGGTGGTCCTCGCGCGCGCGGTGCATCGCCTCGATGAGGAGCTCCGCCTCCCCGTTGGTGTTCACGACGGAGAACTTGCGCAACACCACCGCCGTGAACTTGCCGTTCCGCTCGCCGTGGAGGCCGGCCCGCATGTGCAGCGCAAAACACTTGCTAAGCCCGACGTCGTCGATGCCGAGCCGCTTCGCCTGCACCTCGGTGTAGAACTCTTGCTTGATGGTGCGCGCCAGCATCTCCATCGCGACTACCGTCGCAAAGTCGTGGAAGGCAGGCGAGTCGGTACCGAACTCCTGCCCAAAAGCGTCCAGCACGCCTTTCAACAGGCAGAGGTTTATGCCGTAGAAGTGCAGCGTCTCGCTCAGCAGACGCGGCTGCTGCTCCAGCGACGCGTCCATGACGTGTAGCAGCGCATCCATGACTGCGGGGTTGCGCAGCACGCTAAGGGTGTCCTCGCACGTCGCCGTGATGCACGGGCAGAGCACCAGCATTTCCGCCCGCTTCAGTGGTCCGCCAACGAGTGTGGCGTCGTCGAGGGCTATGGTGGTGATGTTCGTGTTCGTCACGTACTTGCGTCCGTCCAGCCCGCGATACACCTCACACACGACCTGGTCCGGCAGCGGGGTGTTGAGGGCATCCGCGATGATCTCCGTCTCCGCCGCCACCTCCTGGTTCGGCTCCGCGTTGTCGCCAAAGATCTTCACCGGCTCCGGCCCGAGAGGGGCGAGCGCCTGCGCCAGCACCGGCGTCCCGCGAAAGACGAAGAGGGCGGTCAGCGGCACCGTCAAGACGGCGCTGCGGCTCTGCAAGACGCCCCGCATGGCGGCCACGATGCTACGGCCGGAGCGGCAGTCGGGCAACACGCGAAAAAAGACGTTTTTGTCGCGGTAGCAGAGCAGCTCCTTCGGCACCTGCCGCGGCGCGTCCGCCTCCATCGTCACGATCTTCCGCACCCCCTGCATCGCCTCCTCTTCGAAGCCTTTTTCAACACGCGTCATCTCCGCCTGGCGGGCGGCTGACAGCTGTGGTGTGCTGTCATTTTTTTCCAGGGCGAGCTGGTACGCCTCATTCCAGTTTGTGCTCGCAGAGCTAAAGCCGCTGCAGCATTTCACGTAAACTCTGTCCATCACAACAACGACGACACCCACACACTATGCAGATGTGCACGGGTGAGGCACTGGGAACTAAACGCGCACCGAATGACAGGAACACCAACGAGAAAAATAAAATTTAAACTATTGCGAGAACTAGAGCAAAGCGGAGAATAAACTATGACAAAAAAAAACGGTAGAAACAAAAAAGTCCAGGCACTGACAAACACCTAGGAAAGGGAAAAAAAAGTTGTTTAGGTGCAGAAAATAAAAAGGAGAGAAAACAACGCTATTTGAG